>CAJVPK010000450.1:0-32169 GCA_910592015.1 Diversispora eburnea | reverse complement strand
TTTAGATTATTCGTTGTGTTATAATTGATGTTTGAAATATATTAATTAATTTAATAAAAAATCAACTGTCCGGATACTTTTGTCATGTTGGTGTATACTGCAATAATTTTTTTTTGAAATAAAATAAATGATTTTTATTTATTTATTAATGAGGTACATGATTATTATTTGTGTGCATATAAATAATTTAATTCCCACCGCCAATAGCATTTATTATTTATTGTTATTTCCCAAATTATGGTTGCTGTTGAATACTGGTCATATTATTCTTAGCCGCAATTCTTGTGGGATTTTCTACTATCCTTTCTTTTTTATGAACTCTCCAAGAAATTCCTGCGGCAAAAGCGAATGAAAGTAAGACCATCCATCCAACTATATTGGAAGCCATATAAGCATTACATGTATTTACAAGATTGTCATAATAATACTCTTTTGTATTAAGATGACATATTGAATCTTTCCCTTTGTATGCCCAAGCGAGATTGGTCAATACTAATTTTGATAAATAAATAAATTGGGCATATATAATAAATTAGATATTTTTCTGGTAAAAAGAATAGTATTGTTGACAACAATTGACATTTTGAGAATAAATGAGTTACCTTCGGTAATCCATAAAATTACGAAGAAACTAAATACGAATACGTAGATTAGAAAACTTAAAGATAGTTAAAAAAAATTGTGGGAACTAAAAATTGTAAAAAAAAAAGTAATAACTTACACTTCGAATACCACGAAATAAATTTTGTTTCGTTTTTCCCAAATCTTTTTAAAGAAAGCAACATATCCGACTATAAAAATATGAATATATTTAACATAACATAACATAATGAATGAATTAATTAATTATAAAAGTACTTACTAATACAAATTAATGTAAATATCACAGAAACGTATACCCATATTATCGAGCTTCCTTTACCACTATTATTTAATTGTTAAAGAATAATCAGTTAGTTTATATAATTTTGAATTCAAATTGTTCAAATTATTCAATTGAAATATGTTATTTAATGATGCATACATTTTGGTATTTGTAAAATATATTGTGGTTGGATTGTAGAAAGATCTATATTTTTTAAGATAATCATATTTTTCTGACGCGATATCCAAGTATTTCTTCACCACAGAAATGTAGGTGGCGATTTGCACGATTTCTATAAATATGCAATGAAGATTGCATTATAAAATTCCCATTAATACATGATGATGTAAAGAGAATCAAAAGAGAAGAATAGAGATACGATACTAACCCACTATAATAATTATAATAAGAAGTAAAATTTGAACGCCCTTTATACCGAGTAAAATTTTTCTAGCAAGACTCATCTTTAAAAAAATATACAGTATATATTTTCAAGTTCTTGTTTTTTGTTTCTGTTTTTTTTCAAAAATATGTAAGAATATTTATATGTATTTCGTTGAAATTGAAAAAAAGAAAATCAAATTTAAGATCTCTTTATATCCTTAATTGATTTATATTGTTTATAGTATTTCGCTTTATCAATGTAAAAATTATTTGGATTAATTTAGAAATTTTATGTGAACAATGCAAATTAAAATATTAATTTTACTAAATTTATAAAGCAATATATAGATTTAGAATTCATTTTCCAAAGTGAGGAAGACACATGATTATCAATTGTGTCCAACAGCAAAGCGGCGGATTTTTTTAATCTCAGTGTACATAAATACTATCTCCGAGGAAATTACCTTTTACATCATTGAAATTTGATAAAAAATTTTACAATAGATTTCAGAAAATAAATGGTAGCAAAAAAAAAAACTATAATTACTAGTAATGTTTAGAATAATGATTACTGAAGAAGATGGAATCAATTGTGTGGCTGGATAATAACTCGTTTTATTTATGATACGAAATGTTTTCTCGGCTAATAGTAAGATAGAGAACAATAATATCTAAATTTTAAAATCTCACGGAAACATAATTATCACGGCGGATTTTTTTTATAATTTAAGTTTTCCTGTGAAAAATTACCTTTCACATTGAAATTGCATAAAAAGACTTTACAATAGATTCATTGTGAAAATTAATTGATAGCAAAGAACTAAAAACAGAATTCTATTGAAATTTTATAATTACTAATTATGTTTAAAATAATAAACTGAAGAAGATGGAAGCAATTTAACTATTTTTATGGTACGAAGTGTTATTTCTCATATTGTAGTGGAAGATGACAATGATGATACTTTTAATGGCAATTAGGTTGAATAAGCAAATATATTTAGTTAAATCATAGAATTTTCTAAATAGAGATCTTAGAATTCGAAAATCTATAATTTAATTAATTTGAATTAGTCGATTGGGTGCACCTAAATAAAATTATATTTTTTATTTTCTTGAAAAGTTAAAAAAATACGGTGATAAATTGAGAATATCTATTCGTCTTTATCGTAATCTACATCGTCATTATTTTTTTTTTATTGAACTAATAATATAGTGAAAAATGAATAAATACAATAATCAAAAGAAATCTCAAATACCCTTTTGAATATCTTTTTTTTTTTAATTTTTTATATTTATTATTTTCTTTATTATTTTTATTATTCGTAAAAAAATATTTATTATTAACTTAATTTAGAAACTTTATGTGCGTATCATTTATTATTTAAGCAATGCACATTTAATTTGTAAAGAATGATATCAATTGTGTAACTCTTACACAGTATTGAAGCGGCGAGTTTTTTAATCGCCCCGAATATCTCACTGTACATAGATGATATATCAAAGTCCGAGGAATTTAACTTTTAAATTAAAATTCATAAAAAGTCTTTATCATAGATTTTTGTTATGAAAAATTAATTGATACTATAAAACTAAAAACAAAATTTTATTGAAATTTTATAATTACTAGCTATTTAAAATAATGTAACAACAATAACAATGCTCAAGAAGATGAAGCCAATTTTGTGGCAAGATAATAACTGGTTTTATGATACGAAATGTCACCTTTGCTTATAGTAAGGTGGAGAATAATAATATCTGTAAATTAAAATCTCACGAGACACAAGATTATCAATTGCATCCATTAGCAAAGTGGCGGATTTTTTAATAAATTCAGTTGTCCGGTGACTTATAATATCCCACCGTACATAGATACTATCTCCGAAGTCCGAAGGAATTACCTTTTACGTTGAAATATCATAAAAAGGCTTACAATAGATTTGCCAGTGATAAAAAATTAATTTGTAGTATTATAAAAACTAAAAACAAAATTTCATTGAAATTTATATTGTTTAAAATAATGATACTAAAGAAAATGGAAGTAACTGTGTGGTTGGGTAATATCTGATTTTTATGATATGAAATGTTATCACTGATTATAGTAAATTGGAGGATGAGAGAGAATAATAACAATAACAACAATGTAATAATAATAATAAAAACTTTAATGGTGAATGAGCAAATACATTTATTTACATTATAGAATTTTCTAATTAAATGCTAGAATTCAATTTGAATTAGTCAATTGGGTGCAACTAAATAAAATTGTATTTTTTCTTTTCTTTCTATTCTTAAAAATATAAAAATATTTACTTGCAAATATTTCAGTTACTATAGGTATTAATTTCGCGAAGCTAACTTATGAAAGATAATTTTTTCTTATTTACAATTTTTTGATATTTAAGGAGATTTAGAGTTATCTTCGGTATTTTGAACTATGCAACTTTTTGAAGTGGAAGTGGCTGAGTAAACTGTTAAACATGTGCGAATTATTCAGACATTAATTTTTTACAAAGCTGTCTTGAAAAAAATAGGTTTTTGTTATTTAAATATTTTTTGATCCTTCTGGAACTTTATTACGCTTTTTAGTACAAATTTTAGTAATTATATTATTTAAAATAGAAAAATGGTATTATTTAATGCACATTTAAAAATAAAAATTGGTTATTTAAGTTTTCGAATTTTTCTTATTTATTTTCTTCTTTTTTTTATCTTTTTTGTGTTTAATATAATTAAATAATTTATTATTAAATGCATATAAATATTTAGTATTTCTAAATTATAATGGAAAACTAAAGACTGGATAATAAAAGCCCTGATCCGAATTCTATTATTATTGGCGATACAAACTTGTATTATCAGAATCAACATCATCATCATTAAGATTACTATCATTTTCTTCATTAATAATAATTCGAATTATTTCGTTATCTGATTGAGAATAATTAGAATGATTATTATTCTCTTCTATCATTGAATCGACCATATTATTAGACTCTGTTCTTTTTCTTCTTTTATTAGATCTAATGAAATTATTGCACAGTGAGCTTTAATCATATTAACATATATATGATAACTCCATTTAAATAAGTCCTTCCAAAGTTTATTTGAGAATCATCCATAAATCTTGTTGCATCAATGCAATTATGTTTAAAGTTATATTATTATTATTGAAATAAATGTCCAAAAATCAGTAATCTAATATTTCATGTGTTTCAAATTTCTATGTTGCTGCAAGGGCATAAAACGAAGGCTTACCTGGATGTACTTAAATTGCTCTCAATTTATTTTTTAAAATAATGAACAATTATTTTCATCAAATTTTATAGCAAATAGAATCGTATTTAATTATAATAATTATCCCGGAATCTTTATACTGTTACAATACTTTGAAATTATTAAACATATCATATCCATTTAGTATAGAATTCACTTGAGAATTTCCTCTGTATAAAAGAAAGTAATATCAATGTTGTTAAAAACATTTGTGGATCGATGATATTTTCGGATTTAGTTGTGGATGCAATGAATTATTCTAAAAATGTATGTTTTGATGTTGATCGGATGAATTTAGAAGTGTGTTAACTTTTAAATCATTCTATACAAATTATTGATTATTCCCTTTTTGGGGGGATGCCTAAAAGCAGAGTCCATCACATGATTACTCAAATTATAATGAGGCCGGGTTAGGGGTAGGGTTTAAGTAGATATTATATGTAAAATTGCCTCCCGTAATTTTTTATTAATGTACCATAGACATCTGTTTCTTGTATTTTTTGTTTTTCACTTTTTTTTATTCTTCGGGCTGATCCGCATAAACAAAATTCACGATTTTAATTGGCCATAGTCACTGGAGAATCTCGTGATGGACACTGCTTTGACGATCACCCTTTTTTGGGAAAAGAATGCATGCTTTTTCCTTTTAAAAGAACGTCGAAATATATTTGTTTCTGACATTAAAACGATTAAATAAATTAAAATAAGATTAGCTGGTTTAGCCGGCTGACTAGAAATATAAAATTTTCTCATTATTGTAAAATAAAAAATTGTTATATTCATAAATACAAACTAAGTTTAAAAAAGCTCATTAAGTAAACAATTTCATGTATCATAAAAACAAAAAAAAAATACCTTCATATGTGCAGAGTAACACTCTGTATTATTTCCAACATTACGAAAAATTCATTTATTCACATGATGTTATTATATTGGCTAAATGTTGCGCTCAAATGATTTTGGAAATGGATCTTAGGTTGCAATATTTGTAGACAATAATAATTTTAACTACTAGGATAAGGATAGCTTATATCAAAAAATGATGTTGCTATTCTAAGCGTCAGTATCATGTGGCCGTGAAATTTTAGTAGATATGATTTGCATTGTATTTTTAATTTATAACACGAATAATAAAGTTGATAAAGATAACAAAACAATGATGATAAATTGAGAATATTGTATCATTCTTTTTTTTGTAAAACCTAATAATATAATATAAAACGAATACTGTAAACGATATAAATTAATTAATGATAAATAAATCTTAAATGGCTTTTTAATAAGTCAACGAAATACATGTTTATTCATATCCCTTTTTGAAAATAAACAAGAGAACAAGAAACAAAAAAAAATATATATATACATTTTCAAAGATGAGGAGTAGGAGTCTTGCTAGAAAAATTTTCTCGGCATAAAGGCGTTCAAATTTTACTTCTTGTTATAATTATTATAGTGGGTTAGTATCTCTATTTTTCTCCTTACATCATCTTTTAATTAATGTGAATTACTTTTATATCAGCAATTCATTATAAATTTATAGAAATCGTGCAAGTCGCCAACTAAAGTTTCTTCTTTAGATAGTCCATATCGTTCAACCGGGGCTAAATCAGAATTAAGTTATATGCTTAAATTATATTATATAGATGCCCAATTTTATGTATTATTAAATAACATATTTTCAATTGAATAATTAAAATTATTATTAAAATTATTGTACAATTTGAATAATTCGAATAATTCGAATAATTTGAATTCAATTATATAAATCAACTATTCTTTAACAACCAAAAAAATAGAGTTAAGGAGACGCGATAATCTGGGTATACGTTGTTGTCATAATTACATTAATTAGTATTAGTAAGTATTTAAGATTAATTAATTCATTCATTATTATATGTTATATTAATTCTATTCATATTTTATTTATGGTGGATATGTTGCATTCTTTAAAAGGATTTGGGAAAAACGAAGCAAAATTTATTTTGGGTTAAGTTATTCCTTTTTCTACAATTTTTAATTCCTGCAATTTTTACTTTACTTTTCCACTCTATATGTATTCGTATTTAGTGCTTTTGTAATTTTATGGATCACCGAAGGTAATTTATTTATTCTTGAGTTGTCAATTGTTGCCAATAATATTATTATTCTTACTAAAGAAAATATCTAATTTATTATATACATCCAATTTATTTATTTATAAAAAATAGTATCCAGTAATCATCGGATATACGTAGGAAAATGTTATAACTTTTATCCACATTATTATCTCGAGCTTGAAACTACTTGTAATGTTTATACTGCTTCCATTGCACTTGGATGGGCGGTCTTAGTGTCATTCGCTTTTGCCGAAATATTTTCTCGGGGGTTTCATAATTATGAAACGTATTGTGGCGAAGTAATTTCATGAGCATGGGATTATCACGGGGGATGATAAATGGTAACATTAAGACAATTGTATGAGGATAATAACTTGTGTTGTCATCTGAAAGATAAAGTACGAGGATGAAGGATGAAGTACAACGGATGACAGGTAAGATTTGAATGAAGGTGAAAAAGTATAAAAGAAGTGGTTATTGGAGATAGAAAACAGTAGTTTTAGACTTCAGTTAATTAATAATTACAGATAGTTTTGAACATTAATATCATTAGATAGAAAAGTAAACTTCTTTAGGATGGTAAAATAGACATGTAACCTGTAATATTTCTGTCATTAAATGAAACTTTATTTTAAATTGGTACCCTTATATTTTAATAAACTTATCTTTTGTGTTGCGATATTGCGAAACATTGTTAAATATTATTAAGAATTATATTGTATTTATTATCTGTTTCGAGATAGGCAAGTTTAGATTGACGGATTGCTTGACCTACTGGCAGATAGAGTGTATTAAAAAATTAATTTGTGCGAGACAAACTCTGAGACTGATAGGTGAAAGTGTTTGAAACACTCTGCACATTTGTGACAGTATGTAGAAAATCGAACAGGAATTGTGGCTAATAATAATATGACTAATATTCATTAACAACAGCAACCACGATTTTTTGGGGCAAATTAAGGTAAGGTTAGGGTGAAATTAAAAGGATCAACATAGGCTGGCTTTATAATTCTGGTCAATGAGTGACACCTGACGTATTTCAGTGGTGATCTGACGCAAAAAGTCGATCCGAGGCACAACATAACATTATTTTATTATAAAAAAAATTATTACAGTATACAACAATATTTATTTATTTGCTTTTCTCTTGACTTTTACTAATTTTTTAAAATGCTAGCCGCATGAACTATCCAGTACTATGATCTTACGAAATCATGTACATGTACTGTACAGTTGATTTTGTTAATTTATCTATAAAAATTTTATTGCTTCACTTTTTGATGATTCGATGATAAATCATATAAATTCAAAAAAAACTGTCCCAATAATTGTTTTGATTCTTTTAATAAATAATTTTTATTTAAAAAAAAACAAATAATGTTCATAAATAAATTTATAATTTTTATTTGCTCACCATGTCAACAGAGATGATTTGATATAGCCTGATGTGATTTTTTCACTTGTAATTTTAAATTCTTTATTATAAATAAAATTTGATATGCAGCATATAATTTAATGAATTATTAACAAAATTAATTTACAGCTTGAACATTTAAGTCGTGACCTATGAAAGAACGGCACTATTGTATATTATATATATGTGAGTTCAATCTAGCTGCTACAAAGAAAAATGTTTTTTTCGCCAAGTTGATTTGTATACATTTTTGTTACTAATTTTAATTTTTTTCCTACTTGGTTCTTTTTTTAAACAAAAATGACAATTTAATATTCTTTAATCAAAATTAGAAAAAATAGATACCTTTATGTCTTTGCATTTATATGTATCAATACTTACTTGTTATTCAATGGATATTTCGTGAATACTTCGTATTCACGGGATACATATCCATTGAGTAACTGGTTTATCCCATGGGTATGACGTTACACAGGTGTGACCACTTTATTCGTAATTGGTAAAAAATTACAAAATTGTTAATTATTAAAATAATTAGATTGATCATTTTTTTCACATATTAATTTTATATAATAAAAAATGAGAAATAATTCTGCACCTACTGATCAAGAGGTTATTGAACTCTAAAGAATCTCCCATATTAAGAACACTGATAAATGCACCACCAAGTGGTTACGTTCAGTGGAACGTTTTCAAGAGACTATAAATTATAAAAAAAGTATTGAAAAAATAGAGGTACTAACTAAATTAGATAATTTTCTTTGTAGATTTCTCACATGGTTGAAAAGGTTAGATGGAAAGGACTATAAAGCTGAAAGAATACATAACTGTTATGCATCTATAGCTCGTTATTTAAAAGAAAATAGTGTAATTCAGCCTTGTAATTTATGGGATTCAGCAAGACTCTGCGAACACTTGATGGTAAAATGAAAAAACTTCAGAATGATGGATTGGGTGAGACTGAACAAGCTTCTTCACTTAGTACTGAAGAAATCATCCATATACTTGACCATAAAACAATGCAACCTAATACTAATGAAGGTTTAACACGAAGAGTGTTTTTTTTTTGGCTGTTTAACTTGCAAATTTTTAAATTTACCAAGATTTTCTTATAAAGGTAAGTATTTATGTATGATGTTCCTTAATTTCCTTAATTATATTTATCAATCGGAGTGCGTGACCGAAATTTGGTAACTCGACAGCTTATAAAAAATTCTTTGATATTTTTATCAATTTTCATCTAAACAGAAATCCTGATACAAATTTATTTATTTTATTGTTTTTTTTTTAAAAAAAAAAATAAATATACAAAACAGAAAATGATTAAATGTCCAGAATGTAATCAAGAATACGATCAAGAATATGATCAGTGGTGCAAGCCGTGCAACTCAAAGTGTTTCAAAAATGATTTTGAAAAATTGACAAGTGGAAATGAAACGATAGATAAATTTATTCAAGTTGCTCAATTAAACGCTGATTATTACGAATTAATAGAATGGATACCTTATGATAGATTTCAAGATATTAAACAAATAGCAAAAGGTGGTTATGGAACTATTTCTTACGCTATGTGGGTTAATGGATATATTGATGATTGGTATATTGAAAATCAACAATGGAAAAGAAAGGGTCAAGTTGAAGTGGCATTAAAAAAGTTTGATGATATTGTAGATATAAATGAAGATTTTTTAAATGAGGTAAAGTAAAATTTTAAATTAATACGAAAATTTATTTATTTGAAAATATAGAATTTAAAAAAAAAAAATGTTTTTAGATGGCAATTCACTTGAGAACAAATGATAGATTATCATCACCTATACTTTATGGAATTACGAAAGATCCAGAAACTCACAAATATATGATGGTTTTAGAATATTTATAATAATTTTGATGATATTCATTGGAATAATAAACTAGAACATTTATACAATTTAGCTGACGAATTTATAAAGATTCATAAATTAGATATAGTTCATCGTGATTTTCATCCCGGAAATATTTTAAAAGAAAGTTTGGAAGACAATTATATACATATAACAGATTTTGGATTGAGTAAATTAATTACAGAAAACATAAAAAATTCGCAAAAGAATATAATTTTTGGAGTATTACCACTGAAGTATTAAGTGGGGGAGAATATACAAAGGCTGCCGATGTTCATTCATTTGCATTCGTTACTTACGAAATAATTACTGGTATTCCCCCATATCATGATGTGTCGCATGACAAAGATTTAGCTTTTAAAATATGTAATGGATTTCGACCAAATATTCCATTTCACATACCTAAATTAATTACACGAATGATTATGCGATGTTGGGATTCTCGAATAACCCATCGACCCACTTTTAAAGAACTATATGAAGAGTTGGTTAAATACTATTGGTTTTGTGAAAATACAATTCAAATTAAAGAAGCTGAAGAAGTTACCAAAAATCAAATAACAACTGCAACTCCAATAAATTATAAAACACATCCACAAGCAATTTATACCAGTAGACTTCTCGATTTTTCAAATCTTCCGAAACCCAAAATGATGAAAATTTTGAAAAAAGACTTGAAGATTAGCATCTTTTTATCGAATAATACTAGTAAGCATCAATTATATTTTTTTTTATTTTCTTTTTATTTTTTTTTTATTTTTTTTTATTTTTTTTTATTTTTTTTTATTTTTTTTTTATTTTATTTTTTTATTTTTTTTTTTTATTTTTTATTTTTTTATTTTTTATAATTAGGTGACAATTTTGATATCTGATTTTATCTGACATTTAACGTATTTTATTTGTATTTACTTATTAAATTACAAAACACTATATTTTACTATTTGATATTATAAATCTTAACACTAAATGTAAAGGATAAAATTTATTTATATAAAATCAAATAACTTAGTTTGTAATTAAGATTTTTTTATTATGTAAATATCACACTTTTTTATATATATTACAAATAATAAGTGCGTTTAATAAATTTTATGGTTCTCGTCGTCTAAGCCAGTTAATCATATTTTAATTTATTCAATTATTTTAATGTCCGAACCAATATATTTCGAACGCTATTATATTAGCATTTTCCTACTTTCTTCTCCTAAAAGGAAGAAGCTACACTCTTTTCCCAAAAAGAGAATAATCAATAATTGGGATATTTATTTTCTTTTATACAGAGAAAATTCTCAAGAAAATTCTAAACCAGATATAATATGTTAAATAATGTCAAAGTCCTGCAACTGTATAAAGGTTCCGAGATAATAATTATACTTAAATATATTTCTATTCGTGATATAATTTCTTAGTTTGATCATTAATAATCGTTATTTTAAAAATAATTTTATTAAGCATCCAGATAAGCCAACGTTTTATGATCTCGTAACAACGTGAAAACAAATAAAATATTATATCGACGATTCTTAGATTATTGATTTTGGATATTTATTTTAAAAATAATAATATAACTTCATATACTGTATGATTAACATTGATACGATGATTCTTACTTCAGTTGAACTTTGAAAGGAGTAATTTAAATTAGAGTTATCATATGTTAATAGGATTAAAGCTCGCCATGTAATAATTTCATTAGATCCAATAAAAGAAGAAAAAGGAAAGGAGACGGAACCTAATAATATGGACGATTCAATCAATGATAGAAGATCGATAATAATTATTATTCTATTTATTCTCAATCAGATAAGGAGAAGAAAGTAATAGTAATCTTAACGATGATGATGATGATGCAGGTCTTGTTAATAATAATAATAGGAATTCAGGTTTTTATTAGCCTGAATTTTTAATCTTCTATTGTATATTTTTATACACATTTAATAATAAACAATTTAATTACATAAAACAAGAAAAAGAATAAAATCAAAAAAAGAAAATAAATAAGAAATGTAATTCGGATTACGAATTAGTCATTAATTCTTTCTCATGTTCTTACGACTAAAATGTAAAAAAAAAAAATTTATTGCATTAATGTTATAATTACTAAAGACTGACCTTACGATTCTTGAAGGTTTAATGTTAAATTCAACGATTCAAAAATAAACTACTCAAAAGATTTTTTTTTAATTATAAATAAATTATTATGTCTACAGAGAATTAGGACAAATTTGTATAAATTTAATTAAAAAATGATATGTTAATAAACAACAGCAAAAAATTATATTGAAGCAATATTTTTGATACAAAGGCTAACGAACTTTAGCATTTATTAATTCATTACGCCTATAACATACGATTATCCATTAATTTTAAAGTATTCTATGCATATAATTGGATATAAAAAAGGATATAACCATGTCTGATATTTACAAATTCTACTTTTTTTTTCACGTCAATACAATATTAGCTAATTAACAGTAATTATACGCTAATTTAAAAGACTATAAAAAAAAATTATTTAACAATAATTATGTCTAAATTTCGCAAACAACTTTCCATGATGAAAGTTTAATCATAAAAATTCGTTTTACTATTATTCAACTACGTAGCAGTATTGCAGAGAAGTTTCAATTGTGGTAATCTGATACCTTTGATTTGATAATATCATCTTGATAATTAATTGTTACAATTAATTAATTAATTACTTATGATTTGGAGATTTAATCATTAGCCAAACCTTGATTCCAGCCATCAAGTCAAAGTAAAAATATTTGAAAGTGTAGCATTCAGCTGGGTGGTATAGGCCTGAAAGTTATGAGATGCACTTTACAGTATGATCAATTTGTTCCTTTGATGATCACCTTTTTGTTTTTTTGTAATGGGGACTAGTAATATAATAATTTATAAAGATAATATAATTTATTGTAATTGTATAATATAATTTATTATTAATTTCGTTGGAGTCACTTTTGTAACTCTCCACCTCACATGATTTTGTTGAGATTCTCAAAGTGCAAATTATATAATTTTGCGCAAAGCACAAGTGATTAATCATTAATGCTTGATTTTTTTTTTCTTAATACATCTCTTCAATGCTTTTCATATCTTACGACAGTTTCGGGAAGTTTTTTATGTAGTGCACCCAATTTCTTGTTTCAAGATCGTGATTGAATTTTTGAGATGTTTGAATTTATTTTGACTGTTTAGATTATCTTCCATTTGGTAATGTTTTAACGATGTTTCTTTTTATTTGAAAAAAGAAATCTACAAATATAAGAATTGTAAATGCAGAGATAATTTGCACAAATTGAAGAAAAAAAAAATTTTTTTTTTGTCTCTCTTTTAGTGAATATTATGTATCCACAGATTCAATTCCTTCTCAATAGTTTTTTTTTTTAAAAAAAATGGAATAATATTGGTGAATGCGCAATAATAATAAAAATAATGTTAACTGGCTGTTAGGTTACGAGATTTACTTTTGTTTATTAATTTTTCAATTGTTTTTTTTTCCAGTGCAACATACATGATTTCATATGATCATTGTTCATGAGCATTTTTAAAAAAAATTAAAAAAAATTAACAATATTTTTGAAATAAAATAATGATTTTTATTTTTATTTTATTAAATGAGGTATTTATGTGTGTATATACATATATAGAAATCCAATAGAATTTATTATTTATTATTTATTAATATTAAGGTAATTGTTAAGAGGAATAAATAAATTGTGTAACTTGTATTTTGTTTTGTTGGATTTGTTTTTATTGTTTAATAGTGTGGTTGCCCAAATTGTGGCTGTTGTTGTTGTTGGGCAAATTGTTGAGCATATTGTGGTCGTTGTTGTTGAGCAAATTGTGGCTGTTGCTGTTGTTGAGCAAATTGTGCTTGGTGGTGTTGCTGAGAAAATTGTGGTTGGTGTTGTTGAGCGAATTGTGGTTGGTGTTGTTGAGCAAATTGTGGTTGTTGTAGTTGTTGTTGTTGTTGAGGAATACTAGCCATGTCATTACCAGCCGCAATTCCAATTTGATTTTCTTCATTCCTTTCATCATTATAAACTTTCCAGGAAAATACTGAGGCCAAAGCGAATGAAATTAAAACCATCCATCCAAAAAAGTTGGAAGCAATATAAGCATTACAGGTATGTTTAAGACTGCCATAATATGATGTATCGCCATGACATATAGATTCTTTTCCTTTGTATGCCCAAACGAGATTGGTAAATACTATTTTTTATAAATAAATAAATTAGATATTTTTCGGTAGAATAATATTATTGAAAATGATTTGACGACTCAGGAATAAAAAATAATTACCTTCGGTAATCCATAAAATTACAAAAGCACTTAAATACGAATAAGTAGAATGGAAATTTAAAGTTAATAAAAAAAAATTGTGGGAACTAAAAATAATAATAATAATAAAAAGGAATATACTTACGCATCGAATGCTATAAAATAAATTTCGCTTCGTTTTTCCCAAATCTTTTGTTTAAACATAGCAAAATATCCGACTATAAAAATGTTTACAACATATAAAAAATATGAACAAGTTATTTAATAAATGAATGAATTAATTAATTTTAAATACTTACTGATACTAATTAATGTAAATAACACAACAAGGTATACCCATATTACCGAGCCTCCTTTGCCACTATTTTTTTTTAAATTGTTAAAGAATGATTAATTAGTTTATATAATTTAAATTCAAATTATCCAAATTATTCAAGTTTCAATAATTTTAAATTATTCAATTAAAAAAATATTATTTAATAAATAATACATACTATGTGGTATCTGTAAAATATAATTTAACTGGACTTTCATAATAATTATTAAAAAAAGAAGCGAAGGTGGCGATTTGCACGATTTCTATAAATATTCAATGAATTACGGATATAAAATTAATTCACATTAAGTACGTGGTGATTTATAGAAAGTGAAAATAAATACGATACGAACCCACTATAATTAATACGATAAGAAATAAAAATTGAATGCCCTTTATGCCGATGAGAATCTTTTCTTTAGGAAGTGTTTGTAAATTTGGTAAATTTGGTAAATTTGGGTTTCGCGAACTCATCTTTAAAAAAGTATTTTTTTTTTCAAATTCGCTTATTTTGTTTTTCTTGTTTATTTTCAAAACATATATTTCGTTGACTTAAAATATTTAGATAGGCATTTTTATATCTTTAATTAATTTATGTTATTTACAGTATTTCGTTTTAAATTGATTTAATTTATTCATTTTTCATTATAAGGATAAAATATTCTCAATTTAACAATTATTATTCGTGGAATAATTCAAAAAAGGATAATGAATGATCATTTGTTTATGTAAAACGAAATGCAATGCAAATCAAAAATATTAAATGCATCTTAATTCGTAATCCGTACAAAAATCCGAATATTTATTAAGAAATTCTGGGGCGATCATTATAGTAACGTGACAAAAGATATTTTTTTGCCAAGTAATTTTTAAAATTACGGCAGGTCATGCTCATAGTTAATGAAATAATATGATCTCTAAATTTAATTAATTTTTTAATATATTTACTAATTATAACTCTATTCTCGATCATATTCTTCTTTAAATAGACAACAAACAAATTCGCTTAACGATTAAAGTATAAATTAATTTCTATAATAATAATTTAATATGGTTAAATGATTCTAAAATTTATTTGTTAATACAATTTAATAATGCATATTTATATTTACATAATACAATAAATCAAAATAATATTTAAATATATTTTCCTTAGACACTAAAATAATAAACCGAATATTCGTTGTATAGTAACATCGTTATATTAAATCAAATTTTGATCTCGGAACAAGTATCCCATAGTTAACTGACACCGAGGTAACATTTACATGTTCCAGAAATTAATTTGCATTTTACTATAAAAAGTACACACATTACTTGTCTACTCTATCATATTCTTATCTGTTGTATATGCTTTGATAAGATACAGAAGAAAGAAATGACTTTGTTCATTACTACTCGCGACGACTTCAAAGAATATATCAAAGCCTATTACAAATTACCAAAACTGCCTTTGACTATTATTAAATATGGATATTATTTTAAAAATGGATCAACAACCGATTTTATTTATATTATCATCATTATATTTATTATAATTATTTAAGTCAAAAATAATAATAATATCAATAAAATCGATAATAATAAAATTGATATAAATAAAATTAAGGAAGCAAATAAAAATTTGTAAAGAAAAGAAATGATTTTATGATAAAAACTATATTATTGTTTTCATTAATTATGAATTATTGGAATGTGATTAATTAATTAATTTAATATAAATAATCATATTATTCAAATTAATAGTAACATATATAATATACATTTAATTTATCTAATTTATTGCATCACAATATATATATATATATTGGACGTTCCAGCCTGACTTAAAGGATTAGAATTAAAAGCTTTGATTTTATGTTTCAACGATATAAATTGGAAAGTTATTATTGAAATTAAATCAAAAGATTAAATGATTTATGAATAAAAAATAAAATTTCTTTTGGATGATTAAACAAGATATTGTAAGTATAACTTAAATTATTGGAGCATACATTTGTATTCTAAAGGCACTAACAAATGAATTTAACTACAAACGAATAAATGACTTAAGGTTACAATAAATTAGATTCTATTGATAATCCAAAACCAGCGTTACAAGTTTATTATTTTATTATTTTATAAATTAATTTTTAATTTATTAATTATTATTTTATCATTTTATTAATAATTAATTTAATAAAATTATAAAATAATAATTAATAAAGTAAAATAGAATAAAAAAAATATATAATAAAAATAATGATAGTTTGATCAAATTTTGAAAAAAAAAACAGAATTAACAGATCCTTTTTCTCATATAATTACTAGTAAGTATCAATGTATATGTATATATATATTTTTTTATTCATGCGTAATTATATTATTATTTTTATTTCATTTTGATGATATTGAAGATTTTAAATACTGAGTATACTTGATATAATTCATTTATGAACATGAATTCAGTTAACTTAGTTTGAAATAAATATTTTTTATTAATAAAAAATTTTATGGTTGTTTTATAATAAATTTATTCTGATAAACTGTATTCTCTAAAAAATAAATGCAAATTTGATCTTTGCTTATTTATGGACTAAACTAAAAAAAAAAAAAAATTTGATACAATTTATAAGGAATAGTTTTTTAGTTTAAATATTGACTTTAAATTATTGATCAAATTAACACCTAATGAAAAAACAAAGATCAAAAAAAAAGAACAATCAAATAAATTAAATTAAATATTTTAATAAAACAAAGAAAAATTAATCTTATATTGAAAGGGTAATAAAATATCATGAACAATATTAAAAATCGATGCTAAATTATTAAAATAAATTATTCTTATTCATACTTTAAATATATTTTACAAGAAATAGATTATTAAATCTTAGATTTTTTGAAAGCGATTTGTTTAAATTGTCAAGATAATTAATTAATTTTTTATAATCAATCAATTATTAATGTAATATTTCTAGGAGTGTATGTCTCTAGTTTGTTCATTGAAAATGAAGTATATTTATGATATTGCCAATATCAATGAATATAAAAATAAAATTTGAAAGTTAAATATGATGAGTAATTTATTTAAAATGTTTATTGTTATATAAAAATAAATTATCGATTAATTTGTTTTTTTGAATGATTTACATGCATTTTTATTCCCTTTATATAATATTTTTTAATTATGAATGTTTAGTCTTTTGATCTTTTAAATATCCTTCTTTACTTCAATAAAATTTTCTTGACTACGTCTCTAACTTTCTTATTAATATGATTTTCTTTTGTCAAATCAATGAATAAGAAGCATTCATAATTTTGATTTGAGAAAATTCACTGATAAATTTTGACATTTTTTCCGAGCTATGGAGATTTTTAACCATACTATGATCGTTATCATTCTGCAAAATTAATTTGGATTATCAAAAAAAAATATTTCTATATGTAAAGTACAAGAAATTGCATAAAACCATATACTCATCAAACCATATTTTCATGCTTCTCTACACTGTTATTCTCACTTTTATTCAAAAAATATTATACATGTATATGCACATATCTGTATGGTAGATTAAATTTTTTGATATTCAATTTAAGTTATAATATTTTTATATTCAATTAATTTGTTAAATAATTAATTGAAAAACATTTATTCTAAAATTATATTATTTTATGCAAAAATGTGATCAGAATCATTTTTAATTTATATATATATTGTAGGTTGGTTTTTGAAATGCATAAAACAAATATGAAATCGGGTATCTTGAGATGTTTCAAAGTCCTTTAATTTAATAATTAATGAAATATTTCTGTATTAAGCATTTATTTTAATCAAATTGATTAAACAAATTCAAGTTATAAATATATTCTAAGGCGGAAACTGATGTTAACTATAAGTTATTTTTTTTTTGTGAAATATATTTTTTTTTTAATATCTATGGGTGGATTCTTTCAAAAACATTATTCTTCTATATATATGAAAATGCAGAGCTCACTTACAAACTCCCCTTTCCTATCATGGAAATGTTTCTTTTAGTGGAAGGTAGCATTATATATGAACTTCTTCTTAGCTATCCATGTATGGCATAACCTGATATTATAAATTGAACTATAAATTTGATTGAATATTGCAACTGCACAGATGAATATATATATATATATATAAAGTTGTTATTTCTTGATATGCTTTTAATAATAATATCTATTTTCTATAATTCTCTTTTAATTTCTGCTAAATAACATTACCAATGTTCTTATAATCTATTCAGTTGAAGTTCATTCTATGAGATTACAATTTATGACAATATTTATTGAGAAGTGTTTATTAGCTCTATCATCTATAAATTTTTATCTATTCTATAAGCTATTATAAAGAAATTATTAATTAAAAATATATTATTTCATAAGTTTTGTCAACTTCTATATTTCAGATTATTAAGGGAAACTAAAATAAAATTTAATGCTACTTGTTCAAACTTAAAAATATCTTAAAATATCTTATTCTTAAATATTATTTTTAAATAACTAAATGTTTAGAAAATTTTAATTATGTCTTGAAATAACAATCACTAAAGACAGAAATCAGTAAATATAAGTATATTATTTTGAAATCAACCTTCATAGGAGCTATTGAATTAATCATATTGGTTATGGATTGGTTACAGAGGATGCATATTCAAAATTGAACCTCATATGAGTTATTGAATTAATCATATTAGTTATGGATAGGATGCATATTATACATTGCGGTAAAATTGATGAAATTATATTTTGCATATTTGCAATAGCAATAAATTATCTTTGGGTTTCTATTGCTAATATGAAAATAGGAACAATATATTCTATGATAAATTGATGAAATTACATTTTTATATTTACAATAAATTATCTTTGTAAATAATTTAGATAATAAAATATGAATAATATATTGTATGATGTTTACGTTACTTCCATCTTCAGTCTCAAATTTGGATAATTTATATGAACTTTTCCAATGTCAGAGCTAAAATATTGAAACAAAGATTTGGTCTAATTCAGTAGCGACAATATTGAATTTGAAGAACCAGAGGTTTCAATGACATAATTTGGAATTATATATGAATATATATATATGTATATTATAATGTAATCAAAGAGATATTTGACTTCAGAATTAGAACTGAATAGAAATGTAAAAAATCTTTGGGACAAAATGTTCATAATAATTAAATAAGTAAAAAATGGTGTGTATGTATTTTTTGCATATGAAAATGAGCATTCTCTGGCAACTAAAGCTAATTCATGCCATATATATAATCAGATTAGTCACAAATCATTTCATTTGCCCAGGACTTGCAAATATATTCCTTGAATCAAATGAACAATCGAATTATTAACAATTTTTCTAAATAACTATGAACCAAAATGAACATTTTCTATTAAAATTGTGCATCTTGATAGAAATCTTATACATTTTTTTTTACAATATTTTCATTATTTATTATTAATTTATTAAAAAGTTTTTTGCGCAGAATTTAAATTTTCATTTCATTAAATTTTGTATCCTGAATATTTTCTATATAATTTGGAATAATTTATTAAAATCATTATTGTAATGGTTATTGTTGGGGATATTATCATAGTTGTAACAAGAAGGACATTGTGATATTGTGGCTGAAAGTTTAAAATGTGATCAAATAATTAAACCAATTTGTGTATACAAGTATAGCCTCTCTTTTTGATTTCCTTTTGAATGTGCATTACAGCTTTTAAGGTTGACTAATTTATGAACAAATATATAACATGAGCGATAAATAGTTAACTATATTTTAATAATTTTAATTTTGATTATATTTTCCATTATTATTATAATAATGTCACTAACAGCACTAAAAAATTTTGTTTTCACGAAATTTCTTTTATTTATTCATACAAGAAAAGCGAAAACGAAGTCATTATTTTTATCATCTATCTAAGTGAATGTACTATTATACTTTCAAATACTTATATATGTAATTCATCGATTTATAAGAAATGAGTTGAGTATATCATTTGATACTAGTTATGAATGACAGTAATAAAAATATTTATATAATATTTTAATAATACAATCAAGTTCTATTACTTAATTAAATGGACTTTTTATTTTTTTATTTTTTTATTTTTGATTTAATAAATAGATTCATCAATTTTTGTTTTTGCATTAAAAGAACGTTTCTATCAATATTGTGTTTGATAGATATAATATTCATCATAATTTTGTTTATATTTATTTATTTCATATTGCAAATAAAAATAATGGAAATTAATTTTAAATCTTCTAGTCTATTTAAGATTTTCAAAATGAAAGTATTTTTATAATAAAATATTTCTGCTAATATGAATAATAATTACGTACAATATTATTACTGATATTAATGTCACGTTGATGTCATTTTTCCAGAAAATATATTGACAAGTGTTTTTTTAATTTGCTATCTTATCAAAATTAAATTATACCATCAATATATTAAGTCAATTAAATTCATTCTACATACTGTATATTATAGATATAGTTTAGCTAGTCGCTAACTCAAAATAAAATTAATTTTAACTTATATTTCATTCTATCTTACAATTAATTTCATATAACAAAAACGCTTTTCCACTTTTTTTCAATTTTTTGACG
Source organism: Diversispora eburnea (assembly GCA_910592015.1). Taxonomy (NCBI): domain Eukaryota; kingdom Fungi; phylum Glomeromycota; class Glomeromycetes; order Diversisporales; family Diversisporaceae; genus Diversispora; species Diversispora eburnea. The sequence goes on along the minus strand of CAJVPK010000450.1, from coordinate 11,023 downwards.
AAATACCAAATTTATTTGATTGAAATTTTAACTATCAAGAATTTATAGCAATGATTAAATAGTCGACATTTTGGAAAAAATCTAATAATCGCTAATAAAATTTCATAAATAAAAATATTAAATTAAAAAAATTTATTCATCACGATAATTTTCTACAAATTATACAATAATTTATAACATTTTTTAAAAAATAAAATATTCTATAGAAACCTCAACATATCAAAAGTGAAAACAAAGTTCATTTATTTATTTTAAATAACTATCCAATTTAGTAATGATAGGTTCAAAAATTGATAAAATCCAAAGAAAAAAGTCAGGTTCATATTTCATTCACTTAAATACATTTCATAATCTTTCATTGGATACTTTCAATATCAATATTTGATGAAAACTTGGGTCATAAATACGATATTGATTTAGAATCACGCATTTTCTTCTTTTTTATTAAATAAATATTTGGGTTATGATTACGATATAAATATTTTTGTTTCTTTCTTATAATATAACAAGTGACATGGAAAGAATACATGTCTATATCTCCTAGAACAGGTTAAGCATCATCCTGTACTATAGATATGTCAATATTTTAGCGTAATCGTGCCGTAATTCAACCTCCTCATAGAATATTTGATTATCAGTTATTGTCTGTTGATATAATACCTCACCAGTTAAATTGCAATCACGAATAAAAAATATCATTAGTATTGATTGACATTTCGTAATAATGTTAAAAAAAATGATTTTTTTTTTTGATTTATATATTTTATTTTTACAAGTTTATTTGTGATTCTACGATGAACGATATTACATGATTAAATTTGATTAGAAATCACCAAACTTCCAATGAAATCGATATGGAATTGACACTTTTAAAAATTAATGATCCGCAATTTATATATTATATAGAATCTGGCGTTTCCCAATGAAAATATCAATTGTTGAAATATAATGTAAAAAAAAAAATTAATATCATAGATACGTAAAAGTCACTTTCCTAAGAACTGAAAAATTGAATTTGAAAAAAATATAATTTTAATAATTTGAATACTTTTAAAGATAAATAATATAACATGTCATCTAATGACCATTATAAAAGTGATGAAATCTAGTTCATTGGATTCCTCTCATAAAAGCGCATCTAATGATAATAATATTATGTCTCTAGGATTAATAGAAGGCAAATTATTACATATTTTTTATGCAATATCAGATTCCATATTATCAATAAAAATATATATACTTATCACGAAATTATATATGAATTTTTACAGTTGACTCATGATAACTTTAATGGAAAAGATTACAAGAAATGAATCAATTACTTGATTGATTATTTTAACTATATTTTTTTCAGTTCTAAATGTACAATATTTTTTGATACCTTGGAAAAATAAAAATTTTGCGTTACTCACTGTAATTTAGATAGATTATACGTTGTCAAAGTAAATTATAAGAATAATTTATTTTATCGGGAACAGCATCAAGATATATTTCATAGGTTATATCCAAGATAGAATGTAGCCTTATGAATTTATGTGTGATTTCAAGTGTTAAACAATTATAACTTGATGCAGTGGTAAAATCCATTTTTTTAACACAGCTAATATTTGATATGTGATTTTTTTTTTTGAAGAATGAATTATGAATTTTAAAGGGAGTTAAATTCTATTGATTAATAAACATGAATTCTATTGATAAACATGTATTGAAATACAAAAAATAAATAAATAAATAATTCATTTTGTTTTAAAAAATAATTGTGCATTTATTACATTTATTTTTCTTTATTGATAACAATAATTATTTTTGATAACACTTTATTTTCAATTAACTGTTCATTTATGCATCGCTAACTCATCAATTTTCAGTTTACCTTTGTACAATTTATAACCTGTGTAAACACAGATAATGTTTAGATTTTTGAAATATCAAGACAATAAGACAATAATGATTTATTTTAATAATGATTACATACTATTCTGCTTTAATCTAAATAAAAGCTATACTTTATAATTCCAGTGATCAAATAAAATAATATAAATATAAATATAATAAAATAAAGAATAAATAATTTTAATACAAAGGAAAAAAGTTGTAAGATTAAAAAAAAAAAAATAAAAATTCTCAAAAAAATTAACAATTAATTTTTTGAATTTCATTTCCTTCGACTATGCAAATTTAAAGATTGTTAATTTCATTTAGTAAATTATTAAACAAATGATTCAAGAAATATGATACTAACTTATATCATCAGGAACTGTAAAATCCCATTGTTTGTATCTAAAATAATAATGAGTATAAATACAGTATTTTATATAAAAATGATCATTTATTTATTGTTAAAAAATATAGGTAATTACACATGTGTATTGGTTTCAAATTTCTTTGATTTCAAAAAATGCAAATGTCTACTCGTATATATTGCTTTAGGATGCATTTCATTTGGATCATATTGATTAAAATTCTTGTTTGATTAAATTGCTTCTTTAACTCGTTCGTTTACTTGTTTTCTTATTTCATCATCACTACCAAAAGGACCAAATTTATCAAGTTGAGATTTCAATTTTTCAGTAGTTGGACGATTTAAAGGTTCAAAATTCCAGCATTTTTCCATTACTTCTTTGAGAAATTGAGGAATTTCACACTTAATTTTGGAATTAAGTCCATTACAAATTTTCATTACAAGATTTGCATTATGTGGAATATTATAATATGGTGGATAAATAGTTAGAACTTCTGACATAATCATGCCAAAAGAATAAATGTCAGATGCTTGAGTATATTCTCCTCTACTCAATGTCTCAGGTGCCAAGTATGAAATTACACCATAAATTTTTTCCGGATCATTTTATTTACACAATCCAAAATCAGTAATATTACATCAAGTTAAAGTTCGATTGACAATGTTACCAGAATGAAAATCTTTATGCATTAATCCCAATTCATGGATATTTGTAAGTCCATTTACAATTTTAACACAATATCATTTTTTTTTTCCAAGTTAATTCTTCAAACTTTTTATTCAACAGGATTCGAAGACTACCATATTCTGCATAATTCATAACCATCATGTATTCATTTTCATTTGTGGAATTATCAAGACTTTTTAAGCAAACATTATGTTTTTGGATCCTTTTCCAATTTTCTACTTTATAATCCCAAGAAATAATTGGGCCTTAAACCATTCTGCTTTGTATATTGTGCCAAAACCCCCTTTAGCAAGGTATGTGACATTTTTAAGTTTGTCAAATGGAATCCACTCAATAATTTCTTGATGTTTATTTGAATTTAGTTGTATTTGCTGAATAAATTCATCAATTTCTCTATCTTCACTTGTCCATTTATCAAATTCATTTTGAAACCTTTTGGCATTACACGGATAGCACCAATTTCCTCCAGTATTATCTTAATAGCATTCACTGCACTTTCTAAAAAATATTATTGACAATAATTAAAAAAATTGTTATATGATATTGAATTAAATTGATTTCAATAATTATGAATCTAAATACTCACGAGCTGTAATATAATTCATATATAATTGATTAGAGAATTGTTATGTGATATTGAAAACATAATTATGAATCTAAATTCTCACTCACTGTAATATAATTTATATTGATATTGATTAGCTTATAATCGTTTATATGATATTGAAACATTTGATTTCAAAAATTATTAATCTAAATACTCACAAACTGTAATATATTATATATGTAGATTAGTTTATAATTGATTAAAGAATTGTTAAAACATTGATTTCAATAGCTAAAAATCTAAATACTCACTCCCTGTAATATAACATATATGTGTTTGGTTTAGAGAATTGTTACATGATATCGAAACATTGATTCAATAATTATGAATCTAAATACTCACCAACTGTAATATAATTTATATTGATTAGAGAATTTTTATATGATATTAAATTAGATTAAATTTCAATAATTATGAATCTAAATACTCACTCACTGTAGTATAATTTATATATAATTAGTTTTTAAATGATTAGAGAATTGTTATATGATATTTAAACATTAATTTCAATAATTATGAATCTAAATACTCACTCCCTGCAATATAATAAGTTTATAATTGATTAGAGAATTGTTTTATGATATTGAAACATTGACTCAATAATTACGAATCTAAATACTCACGAATGTAACATGATTTATATTGATTTATTATAATTGATTAGAGAATTGTTATATGATATCGAAACATTGATTTAAATAATCATGAACTAAATACTCACAAACTGTAATATAATTAATATTGATAAGTTCATAATTGTTTAGAGAATTGTTATATGATATTGGATTAAATTAAATTGATTTAAATCGATTTCGATAATTATGAAACGAAATACTCACTCCCTGTAATATATGTAACATATATGTGATTAGTTTAGAGAATTGTTATATGATATTGAATCTAAATACTCACAAGCTACCGTATAATTTATATTAATTAGTTTATAATTGATTAAAAATATAAATTTAAAAATATGTAAATCATTATTAGCAATAAATTATGGTTTTAAAATAAATCTTAATATAACAATACAATATGCATACTCTTCCAATTCTTCCAATTCCTCTATTTCTCCAGTTCCTTTAATTTCTTCCATTTTTCTCGATTTTTAAATTTTTTAGAATCTGAAAAAAATATCCCTTCGGCCACATTATCGAATTAAATTCCGTCTTGTATGTTTTGCATGCATTTGTACAACATAATTGCAAATTTGATTCAATTGATTCAATTTTGAAGATCATAAATATCTTAAAGATTGGCTTATATAACACAAATCTGGCTGATTTTTTTTATATTTCTACCTGAACAAAAAAAAATGAAAAAATTGGTCTGAAATACGAAAAGCAGTGCTGCATAAAAAATTTCCTTTCTTAAAAAAAATTTACCAAATATTCATTTTATAAGTAAATATATGTTTTTAATTAAAAATAAATATTTTATTAAGCATATATTTTAAAATATAAATATCAAAACTATTAAGTATATTTAAAATAATAATAAAAGTTTTATTTAAAAATAAATCTATATCCAAAACTATTAAGTATATTCGGAATAGAAATAGAAATGGAAGAAGGAAAAATTCCTAACAGAGGTTACTTAACTTAAATATGTAATCCGATTTTTTGCGATCTATGGCTCATTCGATTTCCCTTATCGAGGTGAACATTTTGGTAGTTGTTAAATCCAGATTGGACATCTCTACTCCAAGTTATTAACCAATCATTTGCATAGAAATTCTATTATAATTTTTTATTTTTCGGGCTATATAGATCTATCTCGCTAACTTGTGATCTAATTTTTACAATCTATAGCTCATTAGATTCCTCTTCATCATTAGATATTTATCATTGATTGTTGATTTAAAAGATTAGAATCTTGATCCCTAGTTTCATCAGAAATCGGATTAGAGCTCTATTAATAATACATATATAGGTGTAGATGTAATCGAATGCAAAGATTTCTCTTGATATGATAATTCTGATGAAAAATATAAATTAATTAAAATAAAATAAAAAAATTAATAATAAATGAAATAATAATAAAATAATTAAAATGTTATTTTTAAAAAATTTTAAATAAATAAAATAAAAATTAAAATAAAGTAAAAAATAAAAAAAAAATTAAAATAAAATAAAAAAAAAAAATAAATTAACTAAATAAATCATAATAAACTTACTTTCTAGATGCGAAGATTTTTCTTGATCTGATGATGAAGGCGAGATTTCTAGTTCAGGCGTAGCTGATTTAGATGTAAGTGTAGATATAATCGAATGCAAAAATTTTTCTTGATACGAGAATTCTAGAACTTGGTCTGATGAAAAAATTAATTAAATAAAATAAATAAAATAAAAAAAAAGATAAATAAAATAAATAAATAAAAAAAAGATAAATAAAATAAATAAAATAAATTAATTAAAATAAAAAAAATAATAATTAAATAATAAAACTTACTTTCTAGATGTGAAGATTTTTCATGGTCTGGTGATGAAGGCGAAGTTTCTAGTTCAGGTGTAACTAATTCAGATGTAAGTGTAGATGTAATCGGATGCAAAGATTTTTCTTGATACAATAATTCCAGAACTTGATCTAACGAAAAAAAAATAAAATAAAAAAATAAATTAATTAAAATAAAATAAAATAAAATAAAAAAAAAACTTACCTTCTATATCTAAATTCATTACACAGTCGGCTAGAATATCAATTGTATGTGGGATTTCTTCTTCATCATAAATACCCTTCCTAAATACTAGTAAAAGTTAATCAATCGAAAACGGCCAACAAAGAAGATCTAAACTTACTCCCGAAGTGGTGTGAAATAGGTCTTGAGACCAAATTGGTATTGATATCGAAGAATAGATGTATGGAGTACAGACACTTTGTAACTCCCCACCTCACATGAGATTGTCATGGTTCAAATTATATAATTTTGCGCAAAAATTTTGTGAAGCCAAAATTTTTTTTTTTGCAATGCTTTTCGCGGGGATTTTTTTTTTACGCAATGCTCCAATTTCTCGTTTCATGATTGAATTTTTTGAGATGTTTTGAATTCAAGCTTTGACGTTCCACAAGATTATCTGTCGTTTGATAATGTTTTGACGATATTCCTTCTTATTTGAAAAAAAGTTAAAAGAATTGTAAATGCAGAGATAATTTGCAAATCTCTTTTACGGAATATTTATCCATACTGTACATTCAATAATTTTTAAAGAAAAAATGGAATGGGATTGGGAATGCGTAACAATGATAAAAATGATGTTTACTTTTGTTTATTAATTTTTCAATTGTTTTTTTTCAACGCAGCGTAGTACATACAAGCATTACATAACATACACGAAAAGTCAACAAATAAAATAATTAATTTTATTCATTTTTTTTTTGTTAAACGAGGTATTTATATGTATATAAATTAAATTCTAATCATGATTATTATTTATGTGTGTACTGTATATATATAGATATATTAAACTAAATTCTAACTCTCCCAATAGCATTTAAGTTATTATTAAGGTATTATTAAGAGGAGTAAATAAATTACATTATTATTGTTTTAATTGTATTTGCTCGAATTGTTGTTGCTCTTGAGCATATTGTGATGGTTGTGGTTGTTGAGGAATATAAGTCATATTATTATTACCAAATTGATCTGTTGGATTTGCTGCTGCAATCTTTTCTTCATTATAAACTTTCCAAGAATATCCTGTGGCCAAAATGAATGAAATTAAGATCATCCATCCAATTACATTGGAAGCAGTATAAGCATTACAGAGATTTCTAGGACCTGCAGGCATAATATAAGAATTTTCGTTAACGACATAACACAAATTATGCCTTCCTTTGTATGCCCAAACGAGATTAGTGAATACTATTTTTTATAAATAAATAAATTAGATATATATAATAAATTAGATATTTTTCCGGTAGAAGAATAATATTATTAAAAACAATTGGCAATTCGGAAATAAAAAAATTAATTACCTTCGGTGATCCATAAAATTACAAAGGCACTTAAATACGAATATGTGGAGTGAAAAGTTAGTAAAAAAAAAAATGCGGGAATAAAAACTGTAAAAAAAAAAAAAGGAATATACTTACGCATCGAATGCTATAAAATGAATTTCGCTTCGTTTGACCCAAATCTTGTTTTTAAACATTACAGCATATCCGACTATAAAAATGAGTAAAACGCATAAAAAATATGAATAAATTTAACATAATATAATGAATTGATTAATTAATTATAAATACTTACTAACATATCCTAATGTAATTAACAAAATAAGGTATACCCATATTGACGCGCCTCCTTTGCCACTATTTTTTTTTTAATTGTTAAAGAATGATTGGTTAGTTTATATAATCTTGGATTCAAATACTTCAAATATTCAAATTACAATAATTTAATAATTTAATTATTCAATTATTTAATAATACATACTTTGTGGCATCTGTAAAATATGTTGTAACTGGACTCTCAACAGATTTATGAGATGGAGAAGATGGATAATAATCTGAATAATCTGAATAATAACGTTTAAATAAAGATCCATATCCATAATAACTACTAGACAAAGAAGTGTAGGCGGCGACTTGCACGATTTCTATGAATTATGGATATTAAATTGATTCACATTAAGTACACGATTATGTAAAGGGAATGTAAAAAGAAAATAAATACGGTACGAACCCACTATAACATTTATAAACAGAAGTAAAAATTGAACCCCCTTTATGCCGAGGAAAATTTTTTCTTTAGGAAGTTCTTGAAGTGCTTGTAAACTCATCTTTAAAAAAAATATTTTTTTAAAAAAATATTGGATTCAACAAAAATAATATTCTCAATTTATCATCGATGATTCAGTTTATTCAGTTGTCATTTTATTCAGTTTACAAAGTTACACCGAAATAATACTTTAATAACTTTATTGAGGTAAAATCAAAAAAGGGCAGTAGTATGGATAATAAACATCGATATTTTTCATTGACTATATGCATTCAAGTAAAAAAACAAATCGAAATAATAAAGAAATTTAATGCTCTCAAATAAAATAAATACGTTGACGACTTATTTTAGAAAATTTATTCCACGCGTTTCATTGTCATATGTGGGTTATCATTGAAACAAAATTTAAAACGCAAATCAAAATATTAATTTTCATATTTATTTGTCAATCAATAAGAACCATACATAATAAACAAAAAAATGTCCATTTCTCGATTTCAAGGGTGAAATGATACATTATTTATCTTTTACTATTAATTTAATATCGATGAGAAAGGTAGCCACCCCTGAAATCAAAAACAAACACTTTTTTTACGGTGGCACATAACAAAAAACAACTTTGGTGTTAAATTAAATTAATTAAATTGATCTTTTATAGAATGTGTGATGTTACAAAACATAAAATCTAAATTAAATGTTTATTTTTTAATGATATATTAAGTCATTATCTAATCTGATATCTAAATATAGAAAATATTAATTAAAAGTTGATTGGCTCAAATAATGTCTCAGATTTGCAGATTTGAATAATTTTTTGACTTAAAATATTTCATTAACATTATCACTATAAAATCACGCTTTCAAATTCGTACGACGCAGGCCTGCTTTTATCTTTTATTATTTTTTTTTTAGACTGTGCCTTTTAAGATTAGATCAGTATCCATTTTAAGCGAAAAAGTAGATATAAGAGAGGCAATTTGTGGTTTCACGGGCGGTTTATATTTATTAATATCAAGAAATCAAATCTCTTGTCTTTGCCTTGCTGTGCCGCACTGTGCCGTGCTGTGCTCACGATCTTGATCCACCGCTTCGCTTTGCTTCTTTCTGGGCGGGTATCGTATTTATAAATTATAAAAAAAACGTTTGTCTAACGAGGCGCAGATGTGTTTTTTTTTTATGCAATATATTACTATATTTTCTATCATAAGTTATAGTAAATATTACGTAATAAAACAAATAATGTAATAATAATATTCATCTTTCTATTTTTATTTTTTTTTGCCTTTCATTTCCCAATTGCATATTCAAAAAAAAAAATAATTATTAAGCACTTGATAATATATTTCATTGCGATGACAATAAGCTTAATTATTAATAATTGATGACCAAGCGGCCATTTATGAAAGGTCTTCTGATTAAAATCATCAGTTCAATTGGCGTTGCAATGGATTAAGAACAATAGATTAATTGACTTAACCAAAATTCCATTATGCAGGGTCTTCTAATCAGTTCAATTGTTTCGAAGAAATTATTCACCTGAATAAACCAAAAAGGATCTAACCACGATGGATTAATTAGATGAGAAAAAAGTGCAAAACCTCCATATCATAAATTTTGACAATAATTACTTGATATCACCAAGGGCCGCTCTGAATGAATACAAAAGATCAAACGCGATACATGCTAGAGGGTTCCAAAATTTACAATAAATCTTTAAACATGTAAATCTTGTGTCAAATCGGATCATACTCATTTAAAAATTAAAACCTTTATTATTTTGATCAATTAACGATCAATACATGTCGCTGCTATCTTTCATCGCTAACTAGATGACCTTGTTAAGAAATATAAAAATATGAATTAATCTTAAATCTACAATTTTATTTTTTTCGTTTTTTTTCTTTGAACAAATCCATGATATATATATGTGATTCTTTATACGAAATCCATTTTTTCTTTGATTAAATAAATCTATTTTTTGATCTGAACTTAGATATATTATGAATAGATTTACTTTAATCATTTTATTGCTTTTCGTTAAAAACAAAAATTAAGGTATAATTAATTATTATATTAAAATATCAAAATGTAAAGTCTATTACTCATTTAATCTTATTTATTTATTTATGATTTCAATAATTTAATTCCATTTTTCTAAATAGTCTCAATGAATTTTTAGCTCTATGGTATTTGTTCTCATTGATATGTATAGTTTCCGTACTTTCAGATGTTTAAAATTAAAATTCCAGCATCGTTAGCTGGAAATATGTTAATAGTTTGAAGGAAAATAATTTTCTGGGCGAAGAGATCAAAATATTAATATATCATTTTCTTAATTATTGATTTTTACGATTTCATATTTACAGTATCTATTTAGTTAATTAATTATTTTATATTATTTTTAATTTTTTTCTTTTTATTCTGATTTTTCTTTTTTTTAAAAAAAATAAGGCAAATACTATAGGAAAGGTAATTTCTGGTTATTTCTAAATTATTATATATAAGTTAATTGGATTCTATATCTTTCAATTAAATTAATTATATAAATCTACTCGAAATGTATTATAAATATTTGTAAGGCAGTGTTGTCAAGGGACATGGGACTGGGACATGGGACGTCCGGGACGGGACAGTCTCGGGACATGTCCTATTATTTTATGTCCCGAGGACATTGGGACAATTATTTATTACATGATTATATATGTTAGGATCACATGATTATATTTTGTTGCGACGGAAAAATATTTGTAAAATTAGAAAAAAAAA
>CAJVPK010000449.1:0-32198 GCA_910592015.1 Diversispora eburnea | reverse complement strand
TACTAAATAAATAAATACTAATAAATAAATATACTAAATATACTAAAATATACTAAATAACTATACTAATAAAATAATTACAAATAAGAATAAAATAAAATAATAAGAAATTATGAAAGTGAAGGAAACCCATGGTAACAACGACTTGAAACCTTCAAGTCAAATTGGTTCAGCTCCATCAATTCGTTCTGGTTCGGTTCAGTTTAGCTTGTACTTAACAACACTACTCTAGTGTCTAGGTTAAGATTTTCCTACTTAAAATAAAGGGTGTCCTTAAAATAGACTCCAGGTCTAGACTTTTATTCTAGACACCCTATATAAATAAATTTTTTAAAGTAACTAACATGTGATAAATACAATTGTGATATAGGTTAAGAGTGTAGACCCTGGGTTAAGATAAATTTAGGATATACAGATAAACTGTATGGTACGAAATGCTATTTTGTACTGTGACTTGTATGATTTATTTGTGGCTTGTACGGTTGATTAACTAATATCACGTGATATTTTCATTAATTTTAAATTTTACCTGGATGATATATAAATGTGACGAATAATATTTTAGATCCAAAAAAATTCTAAGTCCTAAAAAAATATAATAAAAATTGAATGTTGGGATGTGTTGGGGTGGTGATAATAAAATGTAACACCCCTAATTGATTTTCATGTGATACAAACCCTAACCCCTAAATTTGACATAAATAGATAATAATATATATTACAGGGGTTGGGTTTATATTTAGTACTGTTCGGCTTTTTAATATAAAAATACTTGTACTGTACGGTTTTTTAACATAAAAAGTTCATACAGTACAATTAGATTTTTATAATATATATATTATTGTACGAATTTTGTGCAAAATTTATATAAAATCGTACAGCGTTTCGTTCCGTACAGTTTATCGTCATACCTATAAATTTACCCAAAAATAAAATGATCATCCTTTACATAAAATCACATGCATAATTAATAAAAAACTTTAATATAAATATATATACATATATGTGTAAGTAAATTAATTCTGTACGGCCACAATCTGTATGAAAATTATTTCGTTGCTAAAAGATTTTTGAATAATAATAAGTACTAATATAAAAAAAAAAACAACTAAACTTAAAACGTAATATTAAAAAAAAAAAATTGATCTGATATCTGTTGATAAAATATTTTATCTCTTTCTAGATACACATTATTCGTATTTTATTTACAAATACATTTTAATTATTATTAACTAAAAATAATTTAAATAATTTGATTACATACAAATGCCCATTAAAAATTATCCCAAGAATAAATAAATAAAACAAAATAAAATTAATAATAGTAATAATAATAAGTAAATAAATATTATATAAAAAAAAATCATAATGGATTATTACTAGCTCGACTGAGCTGACTCGTTACTGATTGTCTATGTGTTGTTCCTCGCCATTCACGTTCCCAAGATAATCTCCAGGATAATGATCCAGTTATTATGAATAATAATGCATTCGCCCATCCACATGATAAACTTGAATAGTAAGCCTGACACTCTAAAACTTGATTACGATTATCTGATGAACAATTTAAAATTCCACGATTTGTTGGGGTAATATTTGTTATTCCTATTATTATTTATTGTTTTTTTTAAGATAATTAAATAATTTATCAATTAAGTGGTAGAATTTTTTTTTTTTTTTTAAAAAAAACATTACAAACCTGATACTATCCATAAAATGGCGAAAAATCTAAAGAAAACGAATAATAATAAAAAATTAGTAAAATTAAAAAAAAACAATGAATAAAATTCGAAAATGATTAGAGAATAAAATAATATATATACCCATCAATTCCCATATCTCTATATGATGATCCATCTCTCCAAAGTACATTAAATCTAATTATATACCATCCTATTCGATAAAGTTAATAGAAGTTTAATTTCTAATCCTTGGTACTAAAAATATAAACTTAAAAAATTAAAACTTACCAATAACAATTATTGTAATTATAATAACTATATAAAAGTATATTTTAATTCCATAACCTCCGAATTTCCTAAATTTTATATAAATGTTTGTTTGATACCATTTTTTTTATATGATAAATGCTGGATAATAATAATTTATGTTAGAAGAAATGCTTACTCAAAAAATTTTGATGTCGGTATATTGAGATCAGAATAATATTTTGTGAATTCTATAATTTGCATTATTTCTATTCGAAGTAAATTTTTTTTTTTTGGAATTCTTTTGTCAGAAAAATATTGTATGTGAGAGAGAAAAGAACGAAAAAAAAAAAAATTTTATATTTAAAGAATTCATTTATTTACCAAGACTCAAACATGCTAAAGTAAGTAAAAGTTGTAAAATTTTAAGATATCGAAATAATGAAGGTTTTGTATATAAATCCATGATATTTTTTGTGATGATTGTGATGATGAGCTTGACATGTCAAAATTATAAAATTATTATTTAAAGATGAAAGTGATTTCAATAACTCGAATTAAAATTTTTATTTTATTTCATATAATCGATTATGTAGTTATATATATATGTATAATTTTAGATATTTGAATACAATGGTTCTACATAATTAAATCAATTAATCTATAATAATGAATATACGTTAAATTACTTCATGCTGCTTTATGTTACTTTCAGCGGCTTATATTTACGCTATTTAAAATTTTGGTAACCATGTGTATCTGCTTCTAATAATAACATTCATTGTGCTACTCTAAATGAAAATGAAAAAAAGTAAAAGAAGAGGACAACATTTTGTTTTACTTTTCTTTACATCCGAAATTTTTTTTATTCCATTTTTCATATATATTTTTTACTCATTTTTATTTAAAGATATTATGTGAAGATATTTTAATTATTGATTACAAAAATTGACAATGCAATGAAAAAGATTAGTTTCACATAAATGCACTCCGTGCATTTATTATTATTTTTAATAATTGAATTATAATAAAATATTCAATTAATCTAAACCTTAAAAAAATTTTTTTTTTTGGATGAAGACTTTTTTGGAAAGTTATTGAATGGTTAATAATATTTCATCTAACCACTTTTTTTCATTGGTATATTTTTTTCAAAGTAATGAAAATCACATTTTTTTTCAACTATCCCTTTTTGGTTATTCCCAAAATAAAATAAAATGCGAAATTGTTTCAATTTTTTACATAATTCCCAATGAATGATTATTTATTATTTTATAATAAATAATAACAATAAATAATAACATAACAATAAATAAATAATTGCCATTGTCATTTTTATAGAATTTCTTTGATATGATAATCGAAATTTTATCTTAAACAGGTCCTTAAACTATCATTCATTAACTTCAAAGTTCTATAATATTCATCATAAGCATTTCTATAAAAAAGGTAAACTTCTGGTTTAAGTCTCTTGTTTGCATATGGTGGTCTTTTTTGTGATTTATTAAAAGTTTTAATTTATATTAATAAGTTGATATTCGATTTAATTTTAAAGTTAATTTTAAAAAGTTATAGTAAGTTAGTATTATAATTAGTAAGAGTAAGTTATAGATTTACCTTCTACAATATTTATCCTCAATATAAGTCATCTGACATAAAGTATAAATGACTCGATGTTCAAATCCACCCCGTCGAGATGCAATTTCCATGAATTTTATTGTATTTTCGACTTTATTATTATTAATATTATTATAATAAAAAAATTATTTTAATAAAAAAAAACCCCCAAAAAAGAGTATCTAAAAAAAAAAGTATCACTTAAATAAATTCTCACCACGTTCATAAAGTTCTTTTAACATTTTCTCATTAGTTTCATTTCGATATTCCTCAAATCCTTCACGAATTCTTTTATGAACATATTTCACTGCTGGTCTCGAATATAACACTGATGCATTACCAGCTCGCCATAATCTGCGGAATAAAGAACATGATTGAAATGAATTGATAATCATAGAGGGTTGAGAAAGAGATTTTTGCATTTATTTATTTTATTTATTTCCAAAAAAAAAAAAAAAAAAAACCAAGTGTACAAAAATCAATTTTGCATATACAGAATATATAAACTGCGCCGATAATATCAAATAATATAATATCAAAATAATATATATATATATATATATATATATATATATAGTGTATATTTAAAAGTATATCAAAAAAATAAAGGAAATAATAATAAAACTATCAATCAATATATTATATATTTATTCTACATTCTATATAATTATTATAATTATTCAAATAATTATTCAATAATTATTCAATATGATATATTTATATATTATATATTGTATATATGTGACTCCGTGAAATTCCCTTAATTACCCTACATTTGCTTTTCTACCAATACCATTTATTTATTGACTTTTTGTTTTCGTCAATTTTTTTCGAATTTATAATATTTATAATAATAAGAATATTTATAATATTTATAATATTTATACAAAGGAGGTTGAAACAATCTTCGATTGAATCATGAACACGTTCGGAACACCGATTTCAGGCTATAATAATAATAATAATAATAATAATAATATATATATATAAATGAGATAAATAAATAAAATAAATAAATGAGATAAATAAATAAATAAAATAAATAAATAACTCACTTGGTCATCTAATTTGCCCAAAGCGGATAACATCATAGTTTCATCTTCTTGATCATTACCATTATCATCTTCATCCGCATAATTTTCTTCATCGTCATATTCGATATTATTTTGTGATAATTCCATATCTTCATTATTATTATCCATATCAATATCATTACTCTCATCATTATTATCAATAAAATCATCATCATCATCATTATTATTATTATCCCAATTAGCTTGAATAAGATTAGAAATATTGGGAAGATCGGGAAGATTAAGAAATTGATCATCTTGATTTCCTTGTGATAATCTATTACTATTATTACGCATTGAATTATGCTTTTCTTTCTTAGATTTTAACATTCGACATTGATAAAAACCACAATTTTCTGACCACCTATTTCTACAAATCCAACAAAATCTATATCCACAATGTAAACAATCTACTTTATTACATCCATCATCCCGATTAATAAGTATAGAACAATTAGGACATGATTTTGAATTCGCAAGTTTCCATTTGATATTTTCAAGCGCATCCATCATGTTATTATTATTATTATTATTATTATTATAATTCATATTATTATTATTATTATTATTCTGATTATTATTTTTGTTATAATTATTATTTTTGTTATAATTATTATTTACATGATGGTATGTCATCATTTGATTTGAAACAAATAAATGAGGATTTGCTACTTTATAACGCATAAATTGAATGCATGTCATTCCGGGATGATGAGTTGATTCACCACATTGAAGACAAATATCATTATTACAACGAGAACTATAAAATAATAATAATAATGAAAAATGTAATTATTTTAAATATTTTACATAGATAATAATATAATGTACAGTATTAAGATAATTGTGATAAATAATTACCAATGAGATTGTGGAAAGTTTGAAACGTGCATAAATTGTAATTCCTTCCATGCTTCAGGTCTAACTTCCAATGCTACAACTTTTGATGAAATTTCTGCTGCTGCTTTAACCATTTCTGTATGAATTTTTAATTTACGACGCGTGAATTTTGTCGTAGATTTACTAATATATATATATATAAATAAACAAATATATATATAAACATAATTCATTATTGAAAAAAAAAAAAAATCTTTAAAAAAAAAAAAAAAGAATATGTAATTTACTTCATTCCAAGACTCTCTCCTAACTTTTCTGCAATGTATTCATACATTTCCATCACACCAATATTAGCATTTTCATCAGAAACATAAGACATATAATCATTTTGATATCGTTCAAGGAAAACTTCAATGTCATTCGAATTAGGGTTAGACATTGAATTTTTACCTTTCGTAGTAATTTTACAATTAACATAAGTTTCTAAATATTTTCGAAGATTATTGCCAATTTCACTAAAATATCTATATATATTTATATTTATATTTATATTTACATTAAGAGTATATCCAAATAAAATAATATGTTAAAAAAAATCTTTTTTATATAATGAATGAATGAATTAAATAATAAAATGATTAATTACTTTTCTCTTTCTTCAACACAAACTTGAAATACTTGAGCAGCAAAAACCTCTTCACCACATTCGGAACAACAACGAGAGAAAGAGCGATAAGGTTTATTATAGGTATTGTATAGATCAATTGTGCTTTGATCTACATACTATATATATATATATATTATTATTATTATTATTTATTATTATTTAAAAAATGAATCAATAAAATGGATTTTAAATAAAAAAAATGTTTTTTTTTTACCTTGCTCCATTCTGATTGTAAAATTATGTCTTGACAAACAGGACACTTAATCTTTGTGATACTAAGTCCCCAAGAATTTTGTACCACTTCTTTAACATATCTAAATACAAAAAAATATATGTGTATTGAAGTAATATATTAATTGAATAATTCTTATTAATTAAATAATAATTTGTACGATTGTAAATTATAAAATTTATATAAAAGATTACCTTTGAAAACAATCTCTACAAAATTGATCTCTACAAATGTCCAAACAGAAATCGAGCTGAGCATCAAAACATATTGAACATCTTTGAAGCCAGTATTCAATATCTTGAGCCGAAGTCGATGCATCAACTTCTCCTCCATTATCACTCCTTTGCGAGGAGGAAGAGGAAGCGGAGGATGAAGGACCGGAATTATTTACGGAAGACAGATTGAACAAAGTAGATGTTCGAGATTTTTTTGAAGTAAAACTGCTACCAATAGCAATAGTTTTTGAAGCGAAAAATTGTAAGGAACGAACAAAAATTGCTGGAAAGATCTAATTAAAATATATATATATGTATATATATATATAATATATAAATATAATTAATAACGTGTTAATAATAATAAAAATAAAATCATTTTTATACTTACTAAAGTTGGAGAAAAAATGTAAAGAAGTGGAAGAGTATAAGCCAATAATAAATTTATTATAGAATATTGTTTCAAATTGGTATATATTGGAGATAAATAATATAGATAATAATTGGTTGAAAGGTTTTGATTTCCCAAAACCAAAAGTTGAAATGGTAAAGAATTGTATAAAGTATGATAGAAAGAAGAAGCCAGTAGATCCCAGTGATTATTGTTAACTGATTCAAAAAAGGGCTGCGAATTAAAATTAAACAAATTCAACGGTTTCATTTGAATGATTGATTTTCACTGTTTTTTTTTTTTTTTTTATAAATAATTTTTTAAAAAAATAAATAACCGTATAATAATAATATTCTTTAATAAGCTGCGCGCGGAGTTCAATATAATGCTAGGCGGGGATTACAAACAGGAAATGGATAAGTACAAAATGATATACTATTATTCCTAACAAAAAACAACTGCGGACAAATAAATTTTTACTATATTGTTTACAAAAATAAATTATTATACAATTTATAAATTAATGAAAAGAAATAATATATGCAAAGTAAGAAATAAAAAATCTTCAAATAAGTGGAATCTAAATTCCGCCTCGAGCTTGCTGAATAGGAAAATAAAATAAAATATATAAAAGTAAGTACTATCTTATCTAACGAAAAAACTTTGTACAAGAAAAACTATAAAAAGAACATGAACATTATACAAATTAAAAATTTGATTTCATTCAATTTTATTTATTTTTATATATAAAAAAAATTTTTACAAAGAGACGAAAAAAAAAAAAGAATGAGAAGAGGTAAAGAGTAATGAAACAATGTAATTTTCCTTTAATAAACAAATTGTACGACATATTTATTAACAATATCTACGTCATGGATTCTAAACAAGGCATAGTGCAACTTTTACGTAATACATGTGATACATTCCTAACAAGATGAGGCGAAGATTAAGGTAAAAGTATAGGTAATAAATTTTTTTTATTCTTTTTCTTTTAAAAGATATATTTGATATTTAAGATATAATTAGAACATAATAAGACTTAATAGACATAATGAAAAAAAATTTCAGTGCATCAAAAGTGCATTTATTCATGCATTTTCACAATAATGATAATATAATAAATGAATAATAATAATAATAATAATGATAACAATAATGACAATAGTGACCAGTTTATCACATGAGTTAATTGTTATTATTATTATTATTATTATTATTGTTATTGCAGAACCTAATATTTTTCCTATTTCAGAATCATTTTCCCATTATACTCTTTTTTGTGACAAAATACCTAATCCGAGAATAGGAGACATTTATTTAATACGTTTCACTAATATAATAGAATTCAAATATAATCCGAATTTTTTCATAAAGCTATAACGTTTACTGCCAATTCATAAACAATAATTTAAATATATAAATAGATTAATAGATTGAAAATCAAGGGGTGTGAATTTTATTGAAAAATGAAAATTATAATAAATGATTCCTTGTCATTATATATTCAATTACGAAGAACTAATCTGCAACAAAAAATGTTATTCGATATGGATAAGAAAATGTTTAAGAAATTGACCTCGGCTAAACGTAATTCCTTTTCCTCCTTCAATTTTATTCGTACCTGATCACATTGATCTTTATAAAATCTGCAAGACGAATTAGTATTGCTTTTTTATTATATTATATCTACACAATGCAGAACTATTAAAATGCCTCTTTTTTATGGATTAGGAATTATTTTGATTATAATTGTATTAGGATGAATAATTAGTAAATTTAAAGATGAATAATTATGTTAGAAAATTACTTTTACTTCTAGTTATCCTAGACATAACGGACCACTAAGAATCTTTAATACTACCTATCAAAAGAAAGCTCAAAGATACAGTAGCTTGTCTCAAAATTTTACTTCAGGCAATGGACATCTGTAAATCGAACATTATCAATTAAAACATCCATAGAAAAAGATTTTGAAGAGATGTTATTAGATATAACAAAAATTGGCATTTTTGTAACAGTTCTAACCATTTTGAGTGGATAAAACCTCTGAAAAACTTAAACTGTTTATAGATGTAAAAGAATAAAAAATTACAGAGATCATGTGTATGGGGAGAATGTAAATTTCTTCAAACAGTTGTATGGTTAGAATTACGTCTTTAAAGGTTTAAATGATGAAGTACCTACAAATGTGATTAATGAAAGTATTGATGAAGCTTTGATAGCTAAAGGAATTATAAACAAAAGAATTTGAAAGGTACTGAAAAATCATAATATCATTTAAATCTAAAAAAAAGATTTAAAATAGTTAATGACTATTCGTGCATAAAATTTTTCAAAAAAAAAAAAAATTGGAAATCATTTTTACACAAAATATCTTCATAATTCTTTGACTTTATCATTAAAACGATGTAAACCCAATAAATTAGAAGATAGGAAGTGTGATTTGTATCCATTTCATTTTCAAACAAAGAAAAAACATAATAAATGGCCATTGCAAAAGATAAATTGTGACAGTAAACTTACATATACACGAAAAACAAATGAATGGATATTTCATTGGGTATATGAAACACAGAAACAGATCCGTGAAACTCAAGCGGAAGTTCATGTAGTTTCAATTAATCCAGGTGTCCATACTTTATTCACATGGTATTCTTCAACAAAAGGTACAGGCAATATAGGAGAATATGATATAGGACGTACATCTCTTTCGTTTATGTAAACATATGGATAATCTTACATCAAAAAAAGAAAATCTGTCCTCTTCAATGTCGAAACGAAAAAAGAAGAAAGCACAAAGCCATTTCTCGCATGCAACGAAAGATTAGACGAATGCGGAATAAAATTCATCGAAAAACCATCAAGTTCTTAACTGATGAATTTGACATAATTGTTATTCCCCCTTTCGAGGTTTCAGATATGATAAATAGAAAAAACACGAAAGATAACAAGGAAAACAGTTAGAAAGATGCTTTGTTGATCTCATTGCAAGTTTCGACAATGATTGATTTCAAAAGCAAAAAGAATGGAAACCATGTGATAATTCAAAATGAAGCTTGCACATCAAAGGCATGTAGTTGGTCAAATGCAAAATTGCAATGTGAAAATTGACAGAGATGTCAATGGTGCCCGAGGGATATTCCTTCGGGCTTTGCTTGATGGAGCCATAATTATGCAGGAAATAGTAAACTTTGCTTAGTATTGTTTATTATTATTGATATATTACAATAGAAACCCCATTTTTTACCTTATTTATGATTCCATAATTGCTAAATAATAAACTTGATAATAATAACGATAAAATAGTCGAGACCTTTATTAAAATTTATTAGATGGAAAATTATGATTCCATAATTGTTAACGATAAAATAGTTAAATTTATTAGATAATCAAAGTCAGATGTATCTGTAATTTTATCAAACAGTAAAAAAATTGCAATTTGTTATAAAAGAAAGAATTCAATAACGTATCGTTTTATGTTAACAATCCAGTATGCCATAAATACTTTTTAAATTTATTTTTTCAAATTATTTTTTAAATTTTAAATTCTTTACTTTAGACATAGAAATATCCGGTTAATTACTTGATTAATATATATTAAAAAATTTATCCACTTTCTCTCTCTTTTCTCTCTCTTTCTTTTTCCTCCTCCTCTCTTTTATTTAAATATTAAATTTGACCAATTAACTATATATTTTAACCGGTTAAATTTAAAAGACTACTTTAATCGCAACTAACTGTTTAAACACAGTTAAATTCCAATTTCTACTTTATACAAAAATTAAACGTATGTCTCATGCAACAACCCTCAGAAGATGGTATGGTAACAGAAGGGTCTCGTATATTACCATCCCTAGTAGAAAGAGATTCTGATCGATATCCAATCTGGGACACACATACCAGGGAGGTTGTTCTGACAATCCTATGAACTCAACAAACCCAATGCTTCTCGACATTAATTTCAAAATATCGGATCCAGACGATCTTTTATCAGTCGCAGTGTACAAGGAATAACAGTTTAAGAGTCATATCAAATAAGGAAAGAAGAACATGAGAAGATTAAGAAAAAAAAAGAAGAAGGTATGCAGGCAAAAGATTTTTACAAACAAAGAAGCAAACATTTTTCATTTTTAAGAAGTATCAAAACATCAGAAAAATTATCAATTATTAAACATTCATTTAAGATAACCAGAAACAAATTAAATCATACCAATATCGTGTAAAAAAATTACAAAAGAAAATAATGATATAATATCATTAGGTGTTCACACCTTTATGACCAGGTATGATCCAAAAGGGAATATAATTGAATGTGGAAAAATGACATCCAAAAGATATGACAAATATCAAAGCGAAAAGTCTTTATTAAAAGAAAAAATAAACAAAAGATACATAATCAAAAGAAAAATGAAATTTAATTGCAAGAAATTTGCAAAATTATCTTTGTGAAAATTACAAATTCATCCTACTTCCGAAATTCGAAATCCAAGAAATGACAACAGGATGAAACGAAAAATCAACAGCAAAACCGCAAGAAAGATGATAACCTGGGCTCATTACAGGTTTAAAATGATTTTAGAACACAAGATGTGTGAATATTCGGGAAGAATATTAATGATATGAAGAAGATTACACATCAAAGACATGTGGATCCAAAATTTACAAATGCAATTCATGTGATTTTAAGATTGATAGGGATCATAACTGAGCAAGAAACATCTTGCTCAAACCTGAGTCAGGGAAACTTGGTGTTGTGGCCTACCACGCTCCACCCGTAAAAAGGTTGTTCTATAAACCAAATACTAACGGTATTTTTTATCGCGAATGTTTGGTTTTTCTGTAGAAGTGGGAGTAAGGTAAGGTAAACTGGTATGAAAAAGCATACGCAAAGGTTCGAATCCTTTCGCTTCAACTTGTGCTTATCTATCAGTCGAAAGTACGTCTCGCAAAGAGTAATAAATCAAATTATCTCACACACGTGATTTAACGAAAATATTTCCTTTTATTAAAATCACTTCATTAGTTTTATTATATTTTATGAAAGTTATATTTTAAAGTCATATTTACATAAGTATTAATTTTATTTTACTAATTTCAATGTTTTTAATGAGTTTTTGAATTTGATAAAAAAAAAAACTCTAAATTCTCGGCATCTTGTTTTTATGTAATTTTACATTAAGGTTCAACATTTAAAATTATTGGGAATTAATAAAAAGTGAAGAGAACCATTTTAGGGTACTTTTTCTTTGGAATGGAAAATGAAATAATAAAATAACCCCAAAACTTTAATAAAATAATATTATTCCTCATCATCTGAATTAAATTTAGACTTCTTTTTAGCAGGAGCAATATTTTTACGGCGAGCAATATTTTGTTGAGAGGATGAAGTCGACTGATTCCTATTAGTTGAGGTTGATTGTGAAGTTGCTGCTCGTGTCCTTGATGAAGGTCTACTCTTCATATTAGCATTAGTATTATTGCTCTCTTCATCTAAGGCTAATTCACCACTACTCGAAGTTATATTTGAAGAAATACTTTGTCGACGAGATAACGATACATTCGAAACACTACGTATCTGTTTGTTTTTCTTAGTATCCGTTGATTGTGGTTGTTGTTCTGTACGTGAATCAGATTCTTCTTCAGAAGTAACATGTATTCTCTTTCTAGAACGTTGTTTAGTTGAAGCTTTGGGTAGTTCATCTTCACTGTCCTCTTCACTTGTAGCTTCTTTTGGAGGAGGGTTGGGAGGAGGATTTTTTTTAATTTGAGAACGTAATATCCTATCTTTCCTATCCACGACACGAGGTTTAGTTTTTGTCGTATAATGAGTTGTATCTAATTATTTGAATTATTTGAATTATTGGAATTATTGGAATTATTTGAATTATTTAAATTATTTGAATTATTTGAATTATTTAAATTATTTGAATTATTTGAATTATTAAATTATTTAAATTATTTGAATTATTGAATTGTTTGAATTATTTGAATTCGAGTCAAAAAAAAAAAAATTTAAGAATAACAAATTATAAATGTATAATCATACCTTCTTCAATATCCATTTTGTCGTCCTCTTGTTCTTCTGATGATGATTCACGACGGGTCGCCTTCTCAACTAATTTTTTTACATCCGTTACTTTACGTTTAATTTGCGTAAAACCTAACCATAAAAATTTATTGTTTCAATATAAAGAATAATCCAAAAACCATAAAAAAAATATTACCTTTAGTCAAATCTTGATTAGTGTTTTCGCACAATTCTTCAATCACGTTAATAACAGCTTTAGCATAATTCAAACCATCTTCTGAATAATCCTCATTCTTCAATATTTCTTTTAAAATTGGGTCTAATTGTGTACTGAATTGAGTAGAATAATTCTTGTAAGAGGAGAGAAATAGAATTGACAAAAATTTTATATTTTCGGATCTTGCATCATCTGATTTTGCGTTTGTAATTAAACTAAACAGAGATTTAATAATCTTGGAACTTGGTTTAATGGATTCGAGAATCCACAATAAAGCAGTCATTATCTCGGGGTTTTCTAAAAAAAAGATAATATATAATAATAATAATAATAATAATTATAATAATTGTAAATCTTGTCTTTTTTGTTTTGATTAGTAACGATAAAAAAAATGAATAATAAAAATAATGTTAACACACCAAGCGGATCTAATGTTTTCATAAGTTTCGAAGAACAAATTAATTGTTCAACTTTCTCTTTATCTCCACCCCATTCCGCTTTCATTAAATGGAATAACATCAATTGGTCAAATGATTCCCAACTTTGTAAATGATCTGTAAAATTAATAAATTTAATAAACTTTTTGCAACAAAAAAAAAAGAATAATTCAAAAAAAAATTTTTTTTTTTGCTAATAAAAGCTCACAGAATATCTCATCAAATCTTTCTGCTTCTCCCATAATATTGTATTTTCCTTGCCTAAGGTCAATTTCCAAATTATATATCTATAAATTATTAAAAAAAATTAATAAAATGAAAAATTAATAGTCGTGGGTTTTTCTTAAAAAAGTTATTTTTTTTTATTTATTATTTACCATCATGGGATTCATTCCTTTGACACATAGATGAATAAATATAGGATTTCCTACAAAATAATCCGGCCATTTTGTAAGCAATATCGGCACTATTGAAAGAAACAAACTACTTTGATTTGATCTAAGACACTAGAAGGTCATAAAAGAGTTATAAATAAGTTCAAATGATTATAAAGAATTATAAAGAAGTAAAGTTAAATATTTGATATATTTTAGATATTAGATATACAAAAATAATTTTTTACTTCAATCAAATAATTGTTATACCTCTAAATCAGTTATAAACCTATCCTTAAACTTATTAATCTTATCGTTCTTATCTTGTTTATCCGATTTCGGGTCTTCTCGTTCCAGTTCAAATCTTAGATACTTCCTGTAAATCTCAAGGAAATTGGGTTGGCTTTTATCAACACAACCCATTTGATCAAGTTTATTGTCTCTGTTAGATGATTTCAAAATATTCCAATTTTGAAAGGAAATTGCCAAGAAATTAATATATCGAAGAGATTAAATATCAAAGAAAAATTAAATACTAAAGAAAAATACGCAATAAGAAAAAAAAACTACCTCAAATTATAAATCATCAACTTTGTCCTGGCTTTTATACATATTTCCTTAGGATCATCTGTCTGATTCGTAATTAATCGTAAAAGTTCAAAGGCTTTATGTGTATTTGAATCTCTATTATTAGATTCATCAATTGGCCATTTGAATACCCATGAAACAAGTTTATTAAAAAGATTTAACTCTGATGGAGAAATTTCTAATTTCTTTAAATCTAAATTTATGTTTGAATAACTTAATTCATTAAAATTTAAAGAATTGCAAATAGGTTTTCCAATTGCAGGTGGTAAATCTTTAAGGTGGGGAGATTGCGTATTTCCTAAATCGGCACTCTTTTAAATTCATAGAATCCAAAAAATAAAAATAAAATAAAATAAAATAAAATTAGAACCCAAAAAGTTAAAAAAAATATTGTTTTGAATAATGAATAAAAAAACAAAAAAAAATACCCCTATAAATGTTTTAAAAATTTTTCCAAGAGTTTCAACAGCTAACTCTATTTTGTTGTCCTTAACAGCTTCCTCAAATGGTGGCAATGATACGGCATACAACCACATTCTAGATAAAGCAGATAGATTTTTTGATACATTTTTTGTATTAGAAGAAGAAGAAGTAGAAGAACTTGATGCACTTGATGAACGTTGATCTTGCGAAGATGTTGCAGTAGTGGTGGTGGTAGTAGAAACAGACGACAATGACTCATTAGGCCTTGTTGGATTACTTTGAGGAGTAGTGGATGTAGTAGTACTTTGAGATTTTGGATTAGAAAATAATGATTGTTTTCGTGGAAAACTAAAAGTTGAGGAATCTAAATTTTGTTGTTGATCAGCAGATTGACGCTGAGAACCAAATGCCACATTTGGAGATGTAATTTGCTGTTTTTGAGAAGATAAAGAAGGTGGTGGTTGTGCCTGATTAAATGTGGGAGTTGATGGTCTTTGAGAACTTGATTGAGGAATTGGTTGAGGTGAACTTTGTTGAGAATTTGGTTGAGGAGAAATTTGGTGAGAACTTGGTTGAGGAATCTGTTGAGGAGGAATTTGTTGAGTTGGGATTGTTTGATTAGGAAATGAAAAACTTTTTGGAGGATTATAGTTATCAGGTTGAACTAATGGACTTGGTGAAGGAGGTAATAAAGGATTACGTTGAGAATGTGGAAAATGGGAAGTTTCGGTTTGAGGAGTAATTGATGAAGGAAAAATGGGACCTCGAGAAGAAAAATTTGTCTGTTGAGATTGTTGTTGAGGTTGAGGTTGAGGTTGAAGCTGAGGCGGAGGCGGAGGTTGTAGTTGTTGCATTCCCATCGGAACATTGAATTGTGGTGTCAATTGAGGTCCGAATAATCCTGGCTGATTATTATTATTTAATACAAAAGCATATATATCATTCATTAATTTTCCAGCACGGCCTTCACCAGCTATAGTACGCATTTGAGTAAGCTCTTCTGTGCTAATTTTTAAAAAATAAATCGCGTTAGAATAATAAGTTAGATAAATTTAAAAATTTTTTTTTTTTTTTTTTTTTTGATTTGATCATATAAAATATACCTCAAAATATTCTTTCGTACCATAGCAAGTGTTGCAGATTTAAGATTGTCACGAAATTCAGATTCAAAACCAGGAGCGAAATTAGTAACCGTTATTGAAAGATATTCCATAATTTCGCCCACCAATGCAGGACGTTTGGGGAGTAAATCGGATATTATTCTAAATATAGGCTCTAAGAATAAGAATAATTATTAATACCGAATTATAAGAAATAATTATAAAAACAAAGAATTATAATTACCAATATTATTCTTATTTTCGATCGCTCTCGGCGAATTACTTGATACATTATTTCTATCAAAACATATACAATCTAATGTTAACGCCAGTTTTGTCGACTCGATAACCATACTTTTAGATAATCCGAAAAAATCTTTGTCATACTGCACATTATCATCATAAAGTAATGAATAAAATAATCAAAAAAAAAAATAACATGAAGCAAAAAAAAAAAAATAATTAATATAATTAATATTCGACTCACAGCTTCCAAAAACAATCCTTTAATTAAATTATGTCTCTTATTATTTGATTCAGGTTTTGCAGAACGAAATGCGCCAATAATCCATCTAAAGATATCAGCCATTAAGAGACGACAATCACCTGGAACCGGAAAAAAATCTCTAAACAATACTTCAAATTTACGAGGATATGCGGATGGTGTATGCTATAAGAAAATAATTGAATTATGATGAAGTTTTTTCAACTATTTAAATCAAATTCCACTAAGAAAAAAAGAAAAAATAAAAAGAATATTCATACATTTTCTATATAATGAACTAATCTTGCTTTTAAGTCACTGGATATACGACTACTTAAACAATATTCAACTGTTGGATTTCGTAAAATTAGAGTTTTTGCTACAATATAAAAAAAAAATGCAGAAATGTAGACTTAGTTTTACGAATTTCTCAAATATGAATTGAAATTATTAAAGATATTTATTAAATTATTTATTAAATTAATTGTTAAATTTTTCGTAAAATTATTTATTATATTATTTATAATATTATTTATTAGATTGATTATATAATTATTTATAAAATTAATTATAAAATTATCTATTGTTAAATATCTACCACTATAATCCAACCCGTGCAATATAGTTACAAATTCAGGAATATTTCGTAATAATCTATATAAATCTCGACCAATACTAAAACATGTATTATACTACAAAATAAAAAATAAAAATAAAATAAATAAAAAATATGCGAAATAATAATAATAAAAATAAAGAAAATAAAGTAAAGAAGAATAAAAAAAAGGAAACAATTCTACCTGATCGTCAAATAATTTCTTGCAAAATATTGATTCTTTCTTTCTGAGACTTTCTAATCCAGGTCTATCATGATCCCGAATCAAACTTGAAAATGTATAAAAGGTTATATGTATTAACCTCTCATTGCAATATAACCAATTTCTAATACTTTAAAATAATTAAAAATAAAAAAGAATATTAAACTTATTATATAAAGAAACAGAAAAGAAGAGAAAATAAAGAAAGAGAATTGATAATCACATTTCGGAATTTAATAATTCAAGTATTTCTTTTATTAACCAAATATTTTTTTCACCAAAATCTCCACCTTAGAAATTTAAAAGGAAATAATTAATTATATAAAAATATACTAACAAACAAATAAACAAATGGATAGATAAAATTTTTTTACATCGAATTTGTCGAAGAAGACATTCCACCACATCGTATAATGCCGGTAAAACATTTCTAATGTTCGTAACGTTCGAGTGATCAATAATGAGATTCTTAACAAGATATATGATCCTTTCAATTATTTTTTTCGAATATAATTTAAATCCTTTATAGGAAACAATTTGGACCATAAGATTTATAGGATATTCATAATTATCTGTGGCATGATCTGCTATATGATCATAATACTAAAAGAAATTTAAATTTAAAATAATTTATTTAATTTATGAATATCAAAAAAAAAAATTATAATAATTATATATTTACATTTTCATAATCATCTTCTGTCAAGACTGCATAAAGTAATGCAGAGATTGGTTTATTATATCCTATTTTTCCAATCTAATTTTGTAAAAAAAAAAAGAATAGATTAAAATTATTTCTAAAAATTACATATAATAATAGATAATAATAAATATTTCTTATTATAATAATAATTACTAAATCATAAAGAATTCGTCTTCTTTCTTCTTGTCCTGAATTTCCATTAAGATTTTCCATTAAAGTTTGATGGCTTTGAATCATTTCCTAATTGATAAAATATAAAATAATATAATAAATCATGATAATTAATTAAGCTGATATATTTGATCTGTTATGGATTTTACTATTAATGGTATTTACTATTAATGGTAAAGTTAAAAAAAAAATTACCTTGACAAACTTTGGTGGTTCAGTCACTGTAACAAATCCTGATTCTTCAAACATTTTTTTTTTCTAAAACTAAAAGAAGACTTAAAAAAAAGTAAATATAAATCAAATAAGTCTTCTCTAATCAAGAAGAAGAAGAAGAATAATAATAATATCAGATATATAATGCTGAATGAAATACCAGTAAAAAAAATATACAAAAACAAAGATTCACAAGCCAAGATTTTTTTTCAGATTCCAGATCTTAAATAGAAAATCAGTAACACAATCATGTTATGTAAAGCCACATGCTTATAGCATTTTACGCCAGTTTTATAATTTATATAATTTTTTATAATTAACGAAATAATCGAAATAATTTGAATGTAATTTTACTAAAAATAATAAAGTAATTGATAATTGAAATAACTAAAACTTCTAAGTATTGTTTTATTTACAATATTACAATATGATATTAAAACCAATTTTACATATGTACAAAAATTAAAATTAAATTAAATAAATTAAGCTAATGTAAATTAAATCAATGTGTTTCCGCTGGTCTCGATAAATATTCTAATTCATATCCGTTTTCATCTTCATCCCTCAAATATTCTACACGTCCATCTTCATCTTCTATATAAATTTCTATTCTATCATTAATGTTATTAATGTTATTGTTATTAATGTTATCAATATTATTAGTGTTATTGTTATTAATGTTATTAATGTTATTAGTGTTATTAATTTTTGTTAAATAATCTATATTGATATTACTATCATTATAATCTAATGTTTTTTCAAAAATTATTATCCCCGAAAGAATTATTGAAATTATAAATGTGATGGTATTTAACGATCCAATTATTATGCTAGCTAAATATGAATGACACCATACCAAGTAATATAATTGTGATGGTCTGTCATAATCTCCTGCATCGCATAATAAACTTCGACCTTCATAGACTGGATATATACTTGCTAAATCTAAAAAAAAAAGGAGAGAAAGAAAAATGTGATAAGAAATGTTTATTAAAAAAATATATATATATCAGTAAATCTTGTGAATTTTTAATTTTTTTAATTTTTTTTATTCCTTACCTGATGAAATCCATAATAAAAATAAAAAACTATAAAATATTGAAAGAATTGAAAGAATTAAAGAATTAGGAAAAAAAGCAAAAAAGGTTTAAATCACGTGAAATAAAGATTGAATGCATACATGTCTATCGAAATCCATATTTTAGGACCTTTTGTCCATATCTTTCCAAAACGAATAAGAGAATATCCTAA
Organism: Diversispora eburnea; assembly: GCA_910592015.1. NCBI lineage: Eukaryota > Fungi > Glomeromycota > Glomeromycetes > Diversisporales > Diversisporaceae > Diversispora > Diversispora eburnea. Next base: position 12,428 of record CAJVPK010000449.1, on the reverse strand, counting down.
AATATTATATTATAAATTAAAATGAATAATAAAAAATAATACATATTCATTTAAATACCTATTATTATTATCGTGAGTCCTATAACAACAAAGCACCAAATTTTTACTTGACCATTATATCTAAACAGTATTATAAAGAATGAGATTTTTATTATCAAAAGAAAAAGATAATAAAAAAGTATTAAATCTATTACTTACGTTCCCTCATGTACGAAATATATTGACAAGGAAACGTGATCTTGAATTAAATAATTAATCATACGAATAAATATAGAGAATTGAATAGCTTCTAATCAAGTTAAAAATCCATTAACCAACATAAAATTAAAAATTAAAAATTAAAGAATTTAAGTTTATTAAAATATCCAATTTTTTTTTTTTTTTAAAAAAAACAGAAAGGAGATAAAATTATTAAGGTTATTACCTAAAGAAAGAACGAAAATTGTCAATACAAATTGAAAAACCCTCAGTCTAACCCAATTTATTTTTCTCTCATATATTTTCATTTTTCGATAATGAAAATATAATGAGACTTATATTCTCGAATATTTATACCAAACCTTTTATATTTTTATCACATGTTGAAATATACTGATGATATAATGATATATATACTATACTAATAATAATATTCCGTTTAAAGCCGAGATAACTAATGACCGATTTGGAAATTAGAATAAATTGTCAAAACACGAGAGAGAATTGTTTACATTATATTTAGATGTACCAATAACAATGCTATAATATTTAAAAGGTATGTGGGAATGAGATATGTTACACATGTTGCATACATATATATCGTGTATAGTGTAATATGTTTCACCGCAATTTATTTATATAAAGTTTATATAAAGTTTATATAATGAAGTTTATAATAAGGTTATATTGAGTTTATGTGAAGTTTGTATCCTATATCCTTATTCAAAATGCGTGTTTTATTGCTTATTTAATTAACCATGAATGAGAAAAAAAAAATACAAAATATATGTATGAATATTTCGCTAATTATTTTTCATTCATGGCAGCAATTATTTATAACAGTTAAAATATTAAGAGCCTCCCTATATCTTGTAAAGTGATATTAAATACCAAGGGAGTCTTGTAAGTGAAAAAAAAAATAATTTAATTATAGTCTGTAAAATTTAACGTAATTATATTCGATATCTGTCAATTTTTAAGTATAACAATTAGTAATAATAATAAATAATACATAATTAAACCCTTAAATTCCTAAGTACTTGGAACAATTTCTTGATCATGATTCAGAATCGAAATAATTGGACACAGATTCGATTGGAATGTGTCAACAAATAATGTAACAATAGCAAAGTAGTGTAAACAGTTATGAGTAAGTAAATAAATAGAAAGAAAAAAAAAAAAAGGCAAGAAAGGAAAAAAAGAATATGGTCACACATAATAGAACCTAAAGACTTGTTCGGCTGTAATGTTTGTAGTAATCTTTGTTTTTTTAAAAAAAAATCTTTATATGGTCTAGCTTAAAAAGTATTACAATGATAAATAATATTGGATTTAACCAAAAAAAAAAAAAAAAGAATTCAGAATGACCGTGTTTACTCGGTTTAGAAAATTTTAATATAAAATGAAATGCAAACAGTAAATAAAAGGTTCTATGTATATATAAAGTATAGTGTTACATGAAACGTAAATACAAAGAAAATGAAAAAAAAAAAATACCAAAAGAAGTTGATTTTTTAAATTTATTGGATGAGATGCATGCCAATGTTTTTTTTTTCTTCAATAAAGAAGTAGTGATTACAAAAATAAACAAAATTAATTTGTGGAAATAATAACTAAATATAAGAATTTAATCCGAATCCTTTAGAATCGGGTAAAGATCTATATAATAGTACATAAATAATTATATTAATATTAATAATTATATATTTAATAAATAAATATTTAAGAATATTAATATTTAAAAATTTAAGAATATTAAAGAAAATTAAATTCCACTTTACTCACGTTTGTAAGACCCACGAGATATATTTTTAAGTGCGAATATGGATTGTTCAAGTTTTGACATCCATTCTGATTTGACTGATTCACTTTGAGCTCTAATAACGTGGGGATTTTCTCCAACAATCACTATTTTAAAACAAAATGATTTATCTGAATCTTCTTCTTTAATATCTTCGACTTTAGCATCACATAAATTAATTTGTTTTTTGTAAATAGTTTTTCCTCGAGTTTTCGTGCAATAAATTAAGACATCATTAAATAGATAATGTGTTTGTACATCGGATGTTGATATATACGTGGGATTTGTTTGAGATTTAACTGATTTAACTTTAAATAAGTCGCCTTCGTAAATATATCTTCTTGCTGGATCAACTATATCTGGACAATCTTCAATCTTGGATTGAATTTCCAATACTTTATTTTGATTTTCTGCATCCTTTATTCTTTTTTTTTAAAAAAAAAAATTATTATTAAATTATCATTAAAACTATTATTAAAATTATTAAATTATTGTTAAAATTATTATTAAAATTATTATTAAAATTATTGTTAAAATTATTATTAAAATTATTATTAAAATTATTATTAAAATTATTATTAAAATTATTATTAAAATAATTATTAAAATTATTATTATTATTATTTAATTTATTTCTAATATAAAAATGAATTCTTACTTTTCATTCACTTCATCAGCAATAATTGTAATTTGCTTTACACATTTTTCAAGGTTTTCATAATCAGGATGTGATCGATTGGTATGTTTTAATACTGCTTCCAATAATAACTTGTATCGAGGAATTCTTTGAATTGGTAAACTTAGATATGAATTAAAAGATAATCCTCCCAGTTCGGATTTTGTGGTATTCGACTAATTGTATATATATATATATATATATAAAATATGTTAATAATATTTGATATTTGAATATAAAAAATATATCAAATATGTTAAATATATATATTAAACAATTGTTAAAATTTTAAATACCTGTAGGAACTTCTTAAATTCTTTACTATTTTTCTTTAGTTTTTCCATTGTTTCTATTGCATGTGGAAAATTTTTTAAATAAACTGTATACATTTTTAGAAATGGAGCCTGAATTCAAATAAATAAAATAAATTATAAAATTTAATAAGAATAATAAACTTTAATAATAAAAATAATAAACTTTAATAATAATAAGAATAATGAACTTTTTTTTTAATAAAAAATAATAAACTTTAATAAGAATTATATCATACATTATAATTAATGATTAATTTAAACTTACATTTTGTAAGAAAATGTCACTAATTAATGCTCCTGGGATCCATTTGGAATATCTAAATAATAGATTATGAAAGGTTAATATATATATGTGTGTGTGTGTGTGTGTGTGTGTGTAAACGATTAATAGAAAAGATAAATTATAAATTTTTCATAATATATTTTTTGGGGAGGAAAGGAAGGAAATTATTACCTTTCTTCCAAAGATTTAAGTAATTGAACATGTAATGATAATATCGTTTCAATGTTTCCAAATAAAGATGATAACTCATCCATTGAAGCAATTGGTTTTGATAAGAGTGAATTTTTCTGATTTGATTTATCTCGTAAAGGTTTTAAAAAATATTCTACACATTTATCTAAACCGTTTATATAAGTTTTTTCGGTAGTAAGAATTTCTTTTACTGCAGCTTCACGTTTACGGATTTTAGATATCATTTCTGAAATTTCAAATGAATATATATATATATATATTTATTTATTTATTAATTTATTTATTTATTTAATTTATTATTAGAAAAATTAAATAAATCATCAACAAAAAAGTTTTTAACTTAATATTTCAAATGATTTCAAATTATTTTACCTTCATTTATACGTTTTCTTGCATTTTCATTAGTTTCACCTTTTTTCACTTTATTTAATTCTTCTTCAGTATATTCGTCATCTAATTCATCATCTCCATAATGTTCATCTTCATCAGTATCATCTTCTTCTGAATCTTCATAATATTTATCAATTAAATCTCGAAAATCAAATGGTGATGATACGATAGGTTCATTTCTTTTCGTGGTGATGAATGTATTTAAGGGTTTTTCTAAAGGTGATTCTTCTGATGCAAATCGATCCTTAGGTATATAAAGTGATCCTGGTGCTCCCATAAATGAAATCATTCGACGGTGGAGCAATGCATTTCTTATTTTGTCGGAAGGTATAGCCGGTTCTCGAGTAATGGGTGTAATAATTGGTTGATGAATAAATGTTGATTGACGTGATAAATCAGAAGTTTCTTCTAACGAATTAGATTTCTTATGCTGCTTATGTATTGATAATTGAGATACTTGGAATAGTTGGGATAATTGAGATAATGATGATTTACTTTTTAGAATATTTGGTGAAATAGTAGTGGAATGATTATCATTTGTTGAGTTTGCGAAAGCTGAGGAATGAAAGGTGTTTCTATTCTTGTAATTCGTCTTATTATTATTACTATAATGATTATTATTATTATTATTATTATTATTTTTCTTTCGTTCAAAAGATGGTGATACCGAATTTCGCATTTTTTTATTATAATCAAGTTCTAATATAGAATTATTATATTGACTTATATATCCTAAATCACTACTTCGAGGCATAATTATATGTTTATATTATTATTATTAATTGATTTTATTTGTGTCTATAATTACAAGTGTTTTTTTTAGAGAGTGTTGTCGAGGTTATCGAGAAGATATCCTAACGAATAAGATTATTATTAAACAAAAAGTTCCAACCTGTCAACATATAAAAATAATAATAAAAATATAGAAATATGTTAGTTAAACTTTCTCACGTCGCATAGGAAATTACACCGACTGTACACGAAGAAGAAGGAGAAGAAGGAGAAGAGGGAGAAGAGGGAGAAGAAGGAAAAGAAGGAAAAGAAGAATAATACAACAACAACAACAATACAATAATAATAATAATAATAAATGATTTTTACCAGGGAGCTTTAGTTTTTTCTTCTAAAATTAGAGATAGTTAAGAAGAAGGTGGAGTGTTTAAATTGAAAAAAAAAAGAAAATTTTAACGGTTATCAGTATTATTAAGAAAACCTAGAAACGAGAAAAAAAGAAACCTTTATTAAAATATCTTTTATAAATATGTAAAATCCATGTGATATGCTAATTTACTTTTAATTTTTTAATTTACTGAATTTCCTTTCTGAGGAAAATTAAAAATGAACCTTACTTAAAATACAATATATAACTGATTTTTTTTATTAAAAAAAAAAAAGAGGGAAAAGTAGTGTGAACGAATAATAAATTACAACATACTTATTGGGTTTGATTCAACATTGGTTTCAGACTTGGTTGACGTCACAAGAGTAGGAAAGAGAAAAAAAAAAAAAAAGAAAAGATGGGGAAAAATTTTCTTTCAAAAAAAATATTGAATACGCATAGAAAAATGCATCAAATCGCTTTTATAAGTTTGATTTATCAAATGTGTAACACATATTTCTTTGATCTCTCGTTTTGGGACTAAACTGAATAATAAATCACTATTATTATTGGCTCCTTAAAAAGCTTTATCCATTTGACGAATTAAAGGTATTATACCCTAAATTAAACTTTTGTCAAATAAAATAAATTTCTTTAAAATTATTTATTATTTTTATTTATTATTTTGTTAATTTTATTATTTTTGTTATTTTTATTATTTTTATTCCTCACTTTTTCCATTTAAAAAAGTTGATATGTTAATAATAATTAAACGGTCATCAAAAATATCATGATTTTATCCAATTCACAGAAAATCAAAGTTTGGAAGAGTTATTATTGTTATTGTTACTATTTTTATAAACAATGGTTTCAAAAAAATCCGTTGCAAAGCTCTCTTTTTTCAAACATATTCTGAAACAAAGCTTTACCTTTGTTCGTTTATAACAATAAAAAAGAAAGAATTCAAAAAAAAAAACAATAACAGACAATACAAATATTTTTCCTTTATATTCTTAATCACGTGTTTCTAAACTAGCGATTTGTGCGTTGTGGTGCGTGCGTGTGAAATTATAATCTGGCAAGACAAATAAATCCATTTAAAAAAAAAACAAACATGTAAAAAAAATCGAGTGAGAAAGAAAAGAAAAAAAAAGAATAGACTAATTTTTTAATAAAGAGTAAATCCTTTTTTTATTATTTTTATTATACAATTACAAAAAAAAAAAAATTCTTTATTATATTACATCCAATTATTTACACAGTTCGTTCAATAAATTATTTAACCAATAAAATTTACATTTAACAAATTTAACGGTTCGAGCAATGATAATTTTCTTAGTTGCCGATCCACCTACATACAAAGTAAAAGTTTGTCAAATTTGAGATTAGGAGTTTTTTATTCAAGTATTAAATATAATTTTTACAAAAGAAAACATTTGCCAATTAGCCAAAATTATAGCAAAATCCCGTTACTATTTTGTTAAATAAAAGTATTAGCTAGAATTTTTTTTTTTTTTTTTAATTATTCATAAATGAATAATAAAAAATTACATTGTAAATATAAAAGTTATATAAAAAGAATAAAAGTTGGTTAAAATAAAATTTACCTACCAATTCGTCGTCCCCTGAAAAAATCTATTCAAGAATAGTATGTCACAACCCCACACTGCTGTCTAAACTTTGAAAAGTCTCAAAATTAAATATAAACGTATTAACAGATTTTTTTTTTTTTTTTTTAAAAAAAAAAAGGTAAATTAAAAAACATGTTATGGAATATTATACAAATTAAGATTAAAAGCTTTCTTTCAATAGAATTAAAATTTTGAAACTTGTAATAAATAACAAACAAAGTATTTATTTTTAGATTACTAAGATAGAATTTTGCCGATCATAGTTGTACCCATTTGAGCGGCGGATATGCATAATACTTATCATACTTGCATAGAATAGGACACACGAGATTTTATTTGCCTTAACTCGGAAAAAATGTATCATTCATCTCCTCCTCAACATCATACATAATAACAAAAAAAAAAAAAACGAACGATGCAGCTTCCAGAAGATTGCATTGAAGAAATTTTAGAATATCTTGAAGATGATATAATAACTTTACATTCATGTTCTTTGGTTAGTCGAACATTATGTAAAATAGCAATTCCAATTTTGTGGCGACAACCTTTTCGTTATAAACGTCACAACCCTTCTTCAGCCTTAATAGAAACATATTGGAATTTTCTTAAAAAAGAGTATGTGACATCCGAAGATAAGATGATCTTGTCAGATTTTGGTATAGAAATATCACAACAACAATTAAAACAAAAAAAGGAGGAAATATTTAATTATCCATCATTCATTAAAAGACTTAATTCTCGAGATTTATATGATTTCTCTCTTATATGGTTTATAAGTTCTAAAACTTTAGTCAAACCACTTACACCAGAACCAATGATAACTATTGCTAGATGTTTATTTAATACCTTTATTGCTAGAGGTGCAAAATTTGAATATTTGTTTTGGGAAACTGAATTAATTGGTAATATTGTAGATATTGAAGATGAATTTGAAGATGAAGTTGAAGATGAATTTGAAGATGAAGATGATGATGATGATGATAATGAAGAAGAAGATGATGATGACAATGATGATGATGATGATGATGATGATGATGATGATGACGATGATAGCGATGATGATGATGATGATGATTATGATGATGATGATGATGATGATGATGATGATGAAGATTATGATGATGATTATTTTAATGAAGAAAATTATGATTATTATGAAAGAGAAGATTATGGTTCATATTTTTATGATCCTGATAAATTTTTATCTGATTCAATAAATATTTCATTAAATAATTTAAATAATTTTGGTAATCTTAAAGTATTTGGATGTTTTGTTAAATACGGACATGAACAAACATTTAATAATGCAGCAATCGCATGTCATGAAATAGATACATTAATTATTGGAATTCGTATGAATGAAAATTATTCAGGTAAAGAAGAAAAATTGGAATCATTAAATAAATTAATTAATGCACAAAATAAATTACGAGAATTTATTTTTGCGGAATATCCAGGATGTACTTGGGATACTTTAACCAGATTAAGAGAAGTTGATATTTCTTTAGATAGTCAAATTGATACATTAACATCTATTGAATTTAATAATGTTGATTTTAGTTTTTGGAAACCTTTAGAATTTGTAATAAGATTAATAAATTTAGAAAATTTGATATTTAAGAACTGTCGAAATTTAGAAATTGTATTAGAACCATTTAAATTTAGTTCATTTAAAAAACTTAAAAAATTAGTTATGATTGGATATGAAGGAAGTAATAATATTCCTTTAGAATTATTAAATAATTTAATTGGTCAAACAAGTGAAACATTAAATCATCTTTCAATAGTTATGAATTCGGAATTAACCAGAGTAGTGACATCCGCCATACAAAAATATCATCCAGAATTAATAGAATTATTTATAAAACTTGATCAATCACATTTCTTTATTCTCCATAAAACCCGTCCATTTTATAATCTGATAAAATTAAAAAAATTAGTTATAAGTAGTTTGGGAAATTTAAAAGTTATGACTGATGAACTTTTACCACAATTAGGAAGAAGTTTACCTCCAAATTTATTACATTTAGAAATTCAAGCTCCATGGAAATTTAGTATAAAATCATTAAAAAAATTTTTGGATAATAATCAAGCACCAATAAAAATATTCGATATTAGACATTGTAAAGATTTACAAGATGAACATATAATTCTTATTTTAAATCGATTAAAAAATACTTTAGAGAAATTAATTATTTCTGATGAATGTATGAATCCACGTAGTAGCATTATTGATAATATTAGTAATAACGGTAATAATAGTAATAATAATAATAGTAATAATGTTAATATTAGAAAAAGATTTGGATGTAAATTTGAATCGTTACCAATAATTGTTAAAAAGGTAAATACTTTATTAATTGAAGAATTTTATGGTAGAGTGGATTCTCTACGTTATAGATGGGAATAATTTTTTAAAATTTATAAATGAATTATTTTCTTGTATCTTTAAACTTGTATACATATATATATATATGTTTTTGTATTTTTTGTATATATTTTCTAAGATTTCTAATATAAATGCATTTATAGTATGTATTAATAAATTATTAATAAATTATTAATAAATTATCGATAAGTTAAAGAATTATTGATAAATTAAAGAATTAAGAATTAAAGAATTATTAAATTGAAGAATTAAAATAATAAAGGTGAATCAACAACAGCATATCCTGTAGCAACTCCTCCTTCATTAGTTTCTTTTCCTTTAGTTCTTAATAAATGTCCACCTCTTTCGTTAACAATAACTTCTTTTCCCTTTCCAATAATTATTCCATAAACTCCTAATTCTGATATAATTTCACCTTCAACCATTTCACCTCGTAATAAAATTATATTCTTCATTGATGGAGGTTTTATTAAATCCATTAGAATATATGAAGAACGTTCTGATGGTGTTAACTTTGATAAGAATTGTGGAATATCTTTGGCGTATAAATTGTTACCTGGAGAAGAGAGAGAGAAGAGGAGAGGAGAGGAGAGAAGAGAGAGAAAGAGAGAGAGAGAAAAAGAGAGAGAGAAAAGAGAGAGAGAGAAAAGAGAGAGAGAAAAGAGAGAGAGAGAGAAAGAGAGAGAAAAAAAAAGAGGGAGAGAGAAGAGAAATAGAGAGATACCAATTAATGTTGGAAAAAAAAAGGACATTAATTTAACAACATAATGTAATTATTACCTCCTCCTTCACGTTGTGGTTTCATAACATAACGTTCCGGATTTTCTAATGCTGCTTTAGCTGCCTTCTCACCTTCAGGAGAAGAATCAAGAGGATATAATCCAGCAAAACAAGAACGTAATTTTTTGACCTCTAGAGGATCTGGAATGTATCTATATTGTAATAAGTAATAATTTAAAATGTGCAATGTAAAATTAGAATAAAAATTCAAGGGTAAATATAATACCTTTCTAATACACCAGGGGCCGCTAATACTTGTTGCACTTTCTTTGCTCCAACAAGTTGATATGCGGCAGTTGGACATTTGATTGATTTAGAACGTTCAATCAATAATCTGGCATTCCAATCCTAATAAAGAATTTATTAATATTTTATTATTAATTATATCAGTTTGGTTAATTTCATCAATATATTCTTTCAATTCGTTACCTCGTCAGAAAGATGATCGTGAGGACTGTACCCTGAACGAAAATAGGTGACAGAGATTTCTTTCCCATCACTCAAAAATAAAATAATAATAAAATAATAATAAAAAAATCATTAAAAATCATTATTAAAAAGATACAAAAAATTATCAGGCATTCTAGTAAAAATTAATTAACATACATTATCAAAGCTTTGGTTATTGGATCCAATTTACCTTCTTGGCTAATTTCTAAAAGATCTTTGCGTATAAGATGAACTTTATGACTTGATAAATTCCATAAAATTAAAATTAAAAATTGAAATTAAAATTAAAAAATTGAAATTGAAATTAAAAAATTAAAATTTGAATAATAATAATATTTTTTTTAAAAAAAAATATTTACTTTTTAAGTAAAGTATATTCGATCCACCGTTGATCAAAAATATTACGTTCTGTCGGTTGAACTACCATTAATACTACAGCCCTATATTATCAAAATTTTAGAATTTATAAATATTTAGAAATTATAAATACTTGGAAATTATAAATTATAAATTATAATTATTAACCTCTCAGATCCATAAAGTTCATGTGCTTTAGCAATCCCTCTTGGTATACTATTCATCGAATCATTTTCTGGAAGTGCTTCAATATTGAAAATTGGTGATGATGATTCAAAGTAATTGGTTGATTCAAGAAGATATCTAAAATAAATAAATATTACTTCTATATTTACATTTAAATTTTATATATTTTTATTTCCATTTTTTTTCTATTTCTATTATAGTTATTTATATATATATATATATTTATATTAATTAAAATTTTTACTTGTGTAATTCTCCTGTTAAAGATGCTAAACTTGAAAAAGATGAAGCAATTGTATTAAATTCTACTTGTTGAATATGTGCTTCGTCTTGATTATTAGATGAAACATGCAAAATATAATCTGATCTATGTAATCCTAAAGAAATTGGCTAATAATAAATAAATTATATTATAATTATCATTATCATTTATTATCATTTATTGTTTAATATTATTTATTGTTTAATATTATTTATTATTTATTAATTAATATTAAATTATTATTATTGAAATTATTGTTAAATATAAAAAATAAATATATATATAATACCTGTACAACTCCCTCTTGTCTTACGGTCAAATATAAATTATATAGTTTTTCAATGAAATCATCAACTTTTGTAACTCTTCAATAAATAAAATAAAATAAAATAAAAGAGAATGATAAATTCAACTTTTCTCTTTTTTATATCAGATAAAAACTTGTAAATATGTAATAAATAAATAAATAAATAAATGAATGAATGAATAAATGAATAAATATTACTCTTCAATAACATCCTTTATAAATTCATGATTTTGAGATAATTCAAAAAATAATCGATTAAATATTGGTTGCAATTCTAAAGCTAATTCAAATTGTTTTCTTGGAAATGGTGAAGGAAATAAAGATATTGGAGCATGAATAACTGAATTATTATTATTAATTTTATCTATATTATTATTATTTGGTGGTGGTCGGATAACGAGACCATGAGCTAATGACCAATCAATAGCTGATTCTAAAAGTATTTGAAGATTTTTTTGAGAAGTTTGTGGTGGATATTTCGAAAAATTTGTCATGATTATTTAAAAAAAAAGAAAAATTCGCAGAATCAAAAACTATTTCTTCATTCGTATTATATTTTAAATTGTAAATGATCTTCAGATCTAAAGCTTAACTACATCAAGGTACCTGAAAATTTTGTGGATCATTTACTTATAACATTGAATATGATTGGTCAGATTTGAACATTTTTTTATATGAATGAAAATTTTTTAAAAATACATTATTTAAAATTATATCTTCTCAATAAAAAATATATAAAACTTTAAAAAATATGTTACTTGATAGTACTTATTAATTTAAGATCCATATAAAGAAGTCTAAAAAAAATCAAATTATTGGATGTTTTTAAACTTTTCACACTATACACTTATTTTTAAGTAACATGATATTACTTAAAGGACCTTTATTCTAGACCCTCAGTTTAGGATTTTATCCTAAACTAAAGATACCTGCTATAATTATTTTCAGGAGTTGCAACTTCATACCTATTTGCAACTATTTTCTACATTGCCACAATTGTAGCACAATATCACAATTATGTCATATATAATATTTTTTTTTTTTTTTTAATTCCAACAGAGTCATGTTTTATTAAACAATTTATTTTGCAGTTGATAAAAATTAAACAAATTT
>CAJVPK010000448.1:0-32255 GCA_910592015.1 Diversispora eburnea | reverse complement strand
CAATTGTATTAGCTGTGACCTACTGGCAGATAGAGCATATTATTATGTTTGTGTAATGCAAACTTTGAGACTGATTTGAAAAATTATTCGAAATACTCTGCACAATACGATCAATATCTTGTATGTTGCCGTTGTGATGGTTGTTGTTGTGGTTGGGAAATAGATGGATACAATGTATGATGATGGTGGTGCTTGTTGTCGTTTTTGCCAAAATTGTTGTGGTAATGTTAAAGGCATTGAAAAAGAAGCTGTTGATGATTGTATTGAAGATCTTGATGCTTGTGATAAAGGAGTTAATGATGTGATAAAGATCAGTAAAGGAGTGGATTATTGTAATAAAAGATTTGGATGAAGTTTGATGCTTGCGACAAGGTTTGAGTTGTTGTATCTGTTGAGTATGTGATGGTGATGATGATACTGGAAATGTATGAAAAGTCGATAAAGTTAGCTTTAATATTTGCTTTGACTATGAATATTGTTGCATTCTGTTTCCGTTAGATTATTTTGATCATTATTTTTATTAAGCAATAAATGATCTGTTGATGTTGTTGTTGTTGAGCTTGATAATTTAAACTATTGATTTCATTAATAATTAAAGGCCACCAATTTTCTTAATCCTCTTTTTTTCTTTGAAATGGTAGCAAAGCTAACTTCGTCATCATCAGATCTTTTTACCAAATTCGTAATTTTATTCTTAATTCTTTTCTATGTAGATCGAAAATTTCGTTTACGTGTGATTTTTTTCTTTTTGTTTTACTTATTAAAATGTCTTATAAAAATATTTGTAGAGTTCTTAATAATCATGATGATGATATTTTCTCAAATCTTCAGAAATTTATTCTTAATAATTGAAAGCATCAAACAATGGACCTTTTCTATTACTTCGGTAATTACATCTATTTGAATTGCATGATCTTTTAATAAAATTAATTATTAAGATTTTCAAACTTCTTTTATTTAATAATTATTATCATATCATCGTCACATCATTACGTAAAAGGCGAGCAAAAGAATTTTAAAAGATGATGATGAGTACGTTTTGGCACCTGATATGTCAAAGCAATATCCTTAAGAAAAGGATATTGGAATTAAGGAAAATATAATGCCAGATTTAGCTGTGAAGAAAAGATTAAAAAGGCATTGAAGGAAAAAGAAAAGAAAAGAAAGAAGAATTTGCATATAGATTTGAAGTAGATAATAATGAATAAAGTGAAGAATAAAGTGGAGGATGTAATGTTGTGAAGAATACAATGAATTCAGTGAAGGAGACAAATGTGAAGAACAATAAGAAAAGAAAAAGAATATCGTGAAGAGAAGAAAGAAGGAGAAAATGAACAGAATAAAATGGGTTCTCAAAAATATATTATTACTTGGAAAGATTTATATAAATATTTATGTAATTATTTCTTTATTAATAACTAATACGATCTTCTACATAGCTAAAGAAAGAGAACATACTAAAGAAAGAGACAATTGTTTGTCAGATTGTTCCGCAATGCCATTTAATAGGTGGAAAAGTCTAGTTGTTTAAATGTGTACTTATTATTATTTCTTAATTTTCTTTCAATCATTTTTTGTTCTTTATTCATTTATTTAAATTATTTACTATTTAATTTCTTTCCAATTAAGACCAGGAAATTTAAAGTTAACAAGAATTCATAATCTGGTTTAAGTAATTAAATCTCGAGATACGCTCATTAAATTATGTAGTTTTATTTCACTAATTTTAAATTCATTATCATTTATTTATTATTTATCATTTTCACTCATTTATTTATAATTTCTCAATTTTTTTTGTGTATATATACTGTATTTCTGAATCATCAAGATCAAGAAGAAGAAAGAAGAAAGCGAAGAATTAGTATTAGTGGAATATTGCATAAATCGTCAAATTGTTATTCCCGAGAGAAGAAATAATGATATTAATTATGGAGAAAATTTTTGGTATAATGTTGAATGCAATTTATCAAAGAGAGATTTATTAAACATTTTCTATTTCATTTATTATTTTTTACTTATTATTTTTTATTTATTAATTTTTATTTATTAATTCTTTATTATTAATTATTTAATATTTATTTTGTATTATTTTTTAATGGATTGATTATGTTAATATATTATGATTTATTATTTGTCATATCATTGTTACAAACTGTTAACGTATTTTATATATTTTAATGTTTAAATATGATAAGTGAAAAAAAATAAATGAATTATTATAAATATTCCCGGAATGCTACACTTCTCATGGTACAGTACGGTGAAAAGTTTGTATGCAACCCAACCCGAGAGACATTTCAAAAAAAAAATATCATTTAATGTTCAAACAAATGTAAATTATTATTATCATGAAATAATAGTACAATTACCTTATATTTGGTAGATTTAAAGATGTCAAATAGAAAAAAAAAAGATATAGTAGTAGAGAGTATAATAAAGTTTCATTAAGATAACAATTCATTCGTAATTTTATGAAAAATTTTCATCTTAGAAACTTCAAATATATAAAATAACTTTTTACATTTTTTTTACATTCGCATAAATATTCGCTAATTCTTTATTATTAAAGTAAAGGTCAAACAATAACGTAACGTAGAAATACACAAAATAAATTAAATATTCACAGAAGTGTCATTTTAAATTTAAATAAATATAATGATGTATTTATTAATTGAATAAATAGATTTTATCATCAAAATATAAAGCATAAATTATAATGAAATTATATTATCGAATTGTGCAGTCTTCATAATCTACAATAGAAAATTTACCACTAGTTGTTCTAATAGGTTTTTTATAATAATAATTATCATATGAAATCATAAGAATATTATTATAATTAAACAGTTAATATCATAATTTATTATTACTACTGCCAACACTGCAAATTCAGATATAACAACATATATGCAAACCATGTGCAAAATTTAAATGTATATTTATTGTTTTCACTTATACGTGTAATTTCATCTCCCTGAATGAATGAATGTGATTTAAGAATTACACTCCTCTGTGGACTAAAATACGGTGATGTGAAAAGCGATCATGCATTTCAAAAAAATTTCATCCAAATACATCCATAAAATAATAATAAAATAGGTTTCCTTATATTTTTACGAAAATTTTCATCTTAGAACAGTTATTTTTTATTTTTCAATAATCTTAAATACTTCATAATCCAAAATAGAAAATTCATTCCTTGTTGTTCTAATAGGTTTTTCATAACAAGGCCTTAAATAATCATAATCACACCGACATCGAAGATCTTTAGTAAAATCAGAAACCTCTGATTTCATCAAAAATTCATAAGTACCAAACCATGGACCATATATAAAATGATCACTATGATATAATAGAGCAAAACTACTGCGTATAATCCGGCTGAGAATAGAATTTTGAATATTTCCATTTTTTAATGAAAAAATGAAACTATCCTTTGTTTCCATTCGAGTACTTCTTTTTGAATTATCCCAAGCCAAAGGATTATAACCACCAACTATTTCGTCAGTTCCAGCAACCTTTGCAACTACAATTGTGCCAGCATGTCCATGACACATGTTCCAAAATGTCATAGGACTAAAACCATCTCTACTTCCTCGAAGAATTAATTGAAATTCATAAGGGAAATTTGCCGAAGAATAAACAGTTGATTTTTGATCAATCCATGATGAAAGTTCTGCCACATGTTCTTCGTTTATTATAGTCGAGAATGGTTCTTCTGGGGGTGGTTCTTCTGGGGATGGTTCTATCGGGATCGGGAGTGGTTCTCTTGGAAATAAAAAAATACCCAGAGCAAAAATTACAAGAATAAGCAAAAACAAGCCGAAAACACCAACTCTTAGTTTTAATTGCTTTTTTGGTAGTAAATCTACATTTTCGAGATCTTGTACAACTTTACTGATATTTGGACGTTGATTTGAGTCTTGATTCCAACAATCTATTAAATAAGTAATTGATTTGTATTCGTAAATAATTTAGTTAATTATTTTGAATATTATTAATAAATGAAATCAAACCTTGATAGATATTAATATAATCTTGTGGTGTTCCAATGATTGGATCTTCTCTGTTCCCCTGTGAAACATAAGTTATCAAATTTGGTTCATCCCGAAATTTAGATTCATATGGAATCTTTCCACTTGATATTTCCCAAAGCAAAATTCCAATACTATATATGTCAGAAGCTTTAGTTTTTATATGTTCGCCCAGCCTTTCGAGAAGCATTGGGTCTAAATATTCTATTGAATTTTTTGTATTAAGTTTGGCAATACCAAAATCACTAATTTTAATAGTATTATCATGGAGAAGAATATTCTTTGAATGCTATAAAATAAATTGTATTAAATTAAAGGATCAATTGTTTGTTATAGTATTTTCGAAAATTAATTACACAATTACCAGATCTCCATGAATGATATCATTTGAATGCAAATGTTCAATTGCTTTAACAATTTGTTGAGCAAGGTTTAACTTATGACTCCATTCAAGTTTTTCAAAATTAGATTTTAGGTGGTCACGTAAGGTTCTACCATTTACATATTCTAATACAAGTATATATTCTTTGCTTTCCAAATCTAAAAAAGTGTATATAATATAAATATTAATATTTCACAAAAGTAATTATTAATTAGGTATGAAAAGATTAATATTAACCTTTTTGTGAAATTCCATAGAATCCAATTATATTTTCATGTGAACTGACACGTGAATACTGTTTAAGCTAAAAATACATTAAAATAAATAATCGGAAAATTGGCAGTTTTTAGTATAGGATAATTATTAATTAGTATTTACCTCATTAACGAATAATTCCATAGTAGTTATGACTATAAATTTTAAAGTCACTGTTCTTATTCCATTCACATTCATTAATGTTGCACTGTAAATCATTCCAAATGACCCTTTTCCGATATTTTTAAGATTTCTAAAATCATTATAATCATATTTTATAATTTGATTTTCTTTTGTCACGTTATCATAGTTATTAGAATTAAAAAATCAAATCAAATATAAAGATGAAAAGCATTAATCAAACAATACATTTCTTAATATTATAACATAATAACATAATTAATAAAGAAATACCTGTAATTTCCTCCCAATTTGATGTAGTAAATGAAGGAGTAATGGATATGGAATCTCTACTGAATGCATCCACTGAAGCTTGAGGTTGGTTATTAATATTAGCTTCTTCTAATTGAATATCTTGATATTCGTTATATATATTTTCTAATTTGATATTTTCGAGAGAATCAAAAATATTTTTAATAGTTGGTCTTTGATTTGGATCATCTTTCCATGCACTTGAATATATGTTGATATAATCTTTTGGTGTTTTATTAATAAGTTTTTCTCTTTCACCAGAAGTAACCAAATTAAGTATTCCAAAATCTGGGATATCATTAAATGGAGGTCTTCCACTTGATAACTCCCAGAAAAGAACTCCTAGACTGTATATATCCGAAGCCTTATTTCTTTTAAATTTCATTTGACTTCGTAAATATACAGGATCAGTGTATGCAATCATTCCCATCCCATCAATAATAGAATTTGAATTGGTATCTGATGATTGAGATAATCCTAAATCTGTTATCAATAGCCTTTGTTCATGAACTAAAATGTTCTTTGAATGCTATTGAAGCAAATTTAGTTATATATACAATTTAAATAATTAATAATTATAATATTATGATTATCATTGTACATAATATATACATAACATATATACTTACTAAATCTTTATGAACGATATTTTTATCATGAATAAATTGTAGACCACTTGTAATATCTTTAGCCATATTAATTTTAATTTCCCAATTAAGGCTTTTGAAATTCTTCTGTAAATAAGTCCTCAAGTCACCATCTTTAGCATATTGCAACACAAGGTAGTACTTCTCTGTTGAAGGATCTAAATAATATTTTTTATTAAATAATAATTTAATTTGGTGATAATATTTATTTTATTTAATGAATTTAATAAATAATATTATCAGTAAATTTTTTTAGGCGTAAATCTCCGAAATATTATGAAATTTGCGTAATATTACGGTATTTATACGGGCTGTTTTGACTTTAAACCGTAATATATCGGCGGATATCTGTGCTAAATGATAAAACACATGTCATCCTGTAGCCCATAATCAGGCTTTCGTTCGATCCTAAGAATACCTTAATCAAATCCCTCCCTATCCTACAAATAGCGATCGAGGTCAAAAAAAATTCTTTTTTTTTTACTTTGGCTTAAAATTGCGTGTAAAAAAATTAGTAATTTTTAAGCCGTTTTTTGACTTCGATCGTGATTTATAGGTCAGTGAGCGATTTTTGATTAAGGTATTCTTAGGACTGAACGAAAGCACTGATTATGGGCTACAAGATAACATGTGTTTATTCTTTTAGCACCGATATCCGCCGATATATTACGGTTTAAATTAAAAACAGCTCCGTATAAATACGTAAGTGTCGTAATAGTACGGAGATTTATGCCTAAAAAATTTCCGGATGCTTATAAATAATACCTAAACTGATTCCATAAAAGTTAATAATATTGTCATGGTTATTTACAGCCATAATATTTGTTAACTGTAGTTCCAAAAAATTGTATTTAAATTTTAATTTCATCCCGAAAAAGTATATATTAATGGATACAATGTATTTATTTTTTACCTCTCTCACAAATTGTTCATAAAATAATTCGCATTTTCATGCAAACTTTTTAATGCAACATGTTTTCCTGAATTTGTTGAATCGGCACGATAAACTGTACCAAATGCTCCACTTGCGATTTCTGTAATATTTTCAAATGTGTTGTAGCCAAATTTTATAATGGAACTATCTTTTAAGACACTTTCAAACAAATCTTTTTTGCTATACGATAAAGACATTTTTCGGAATGAAAAATTGGGAGATTTACGTAATTATTATTACCAAATTTATTAAGGAAATTGACCAATGCAAACTAGATGCTACCTCAGCCTCAGGTGTCACCATTTGACCAGAATGATAAAATTAGCCTATGTAGATACTATGTAGATCTTTCTACCATAATCTTAACTTTTACTGGAAGGATTTATACAAGAAATTAATTAATATGTTAATATATACTATTATAATAATAGATAATATGATTTTAATAAATTTTTATTTGTTAAGCTAAATCAGTTAATTTTATGGTGGAAGAAAGAAACGCATGATGGATGGTCAAACTTATTAGAAAACTGAAGAGGATCTTAATAGGTACCTAGTGCATTTAAATTTTTATATCTTGAATTTTAAATTAATTAATTCGATGCGATATAATCAAATTTGTTTAGTGAATGTGGAAAGATTATTCATCTTAATTATGTTTGGTGGTTTGGTGTAATTAATTTTGAATTTATCACATTATTAAGCCCGTAAAATTTTTTAATAAAATATTAATTCTATGAAATAAATTGTCAAATAACTATTAAATAATTTCAAGTTCACAGTTGCAGCCAATGTTATTGTTCGTAATATTTTTTTTATTTTATTTTAATTATTTTCCTTAAAATATTATATTAATCTTAATACAAATCTATTTTCTGTTATTTTTAGTATTATAATTACTATAATAAATCAATAGACTTATCAAGAAAATTCTGAGTATAATATCGCCAAAATAAATGATTAGGCAGAATATTCTGTTCCTATTCGTACTATAGATATACTTGAGGGTGGCATAGATGAATTGTAAAAGTGGAATTTTAAGTATTAATTCTATTCGATGTTGTTTTTGAGTCCGATAATTTAAACTATTGATTCGTCAAGATTTTAATTTTCATTTCTATTTTTCCTTTTAATTGAATGAAAACATTAGATGCAGGCAGACTGTAGAGTTCCGCAAAGTCAGATCCGATCGGAACGGATTTTTACCAATATTCGGATCTATCCGATATTCATTCTCCTCAAATCCGATCCGAATTCGTCATATACGGATCCAACTTCTTAAAATCTGAATCCGATTTTTAGTGCGAATAAATAAAAATTTTCGAATATTTTTGTGAATTCGAATATTTTCTAAAGATTCGAATATTTTTTATATAATTTGAATTTATTACTATTTTGAATTTATAAAAAGTTGCCAATTACTTAGGACCCCTGAGCAATTTATAAACTCATCGATCGTTGACACATATAAAACTTTTTATTTTATAAGTGCATATCGAAAATGATACTAAGTAACCTTAAAAACAAGAATAATTTGCATATGATATAAAAAGAACAGAATTACATCATCAAAATCAAGTGAATAATTGACATTTTAAAATTTTATCATTTAAATTTAATTATTCAGAATTCTCTCAATTTTAATTTTATAGGTCTGTTCTTTTACATGATATGTAATTTATTCTTGTATTTATAGTTACTAGATACCATTTTGGAAACTTACTTGTAATTAAAATCATTGCTATATATTAAACTTTTTATTTTTATAAGTATTTTCTAAAGTTACACTTAAATGGGGAACGAAAAAGTAACAAAATAATATTTATTGTATCACAGGATCAACGGATCAATCCGAATTCTTTTTTTGATCGATCCGAATCCATATCAGATTTCATTTTTTTAGATTCGATCCGGACCCGGATCAGTATGATCCGATCTGGATTCGATCCGCGGATCGATTTGGGTTCGCAGACTTCTTCTTTTACCAAATTCATAATTACTATTCTTTATTATGATAAAAACCAGTAATGTGCAAGGAAGATAACAACTCGATTTTTTTGTAGATCAAAAAATTTTTGCAATTCGTTGATCATGGCCGCGTCGAAGAGACAGTAGCTAGTTAGAATAGCGCAATAAATGTATTTAATTAAATTTGGTATATTAATGAAGCATTCTAACATTCCGGTGGTTAAAAAAAAAGGACGCACACAAAAAATTACGTTTTATATGCGTATGTGATTTCTTTGTTTTTCTCTTTTTGTTATATTTATTAAAATGCCTAAATATTCGTTATAATCATGATGATGATATTTTCTCAAAACTTCCCAATGAAATTTATTATAAAACACTTAAAAGCACCAAAGCAACGGATCATTTGCTATTATTTTGGTAATCACATTTCGTAATTGTATTCATTTTGTATTCGAAATAATCAGACTTTTAATAAATTGATTATTAAAATTTCAAAACTTCTTTTATTTAATAATTATAATAAGAAAAATACGATTATTGTTGTAATCATCATTATCATCATTATCAGATCTATTTAAAGAAATTTCATTAAAAATATTACAGAAATTTTTGCATAATTGAATGCAAAATATCAAATTATGGTCAATATCAGAAGAGGTTTGTTAAATATTTTTATTTCTTTTGGTTTGTTTTTAATTGCAATTATCATAATTTGTAATTTATCATTATTACAACTATTAACATATATAATAAGTGAAAAAAAAATAAATATTATCTGGTAAATATTCTGACTGTTCAATGTTCAACCAAATGTAAATTACCTTATATTTGATAGATTTAAAGACATAAAATAAACGAAAAAGATATTTTATATGATTGATTTAGTAGTAGCATTAAAAGTATAAAATTTTATAAATGAAGATCCATTATTATTTAGATAACGATTCATTTTATAAATAATATTTTATGATCTTAGAAACCTCAAATATAAAAATATCTTTCTACATCTTTTTTACATTCTCTAATTCTTTATTAAAGTAAAGATTGAATAACAACGAAGAAATAACAAAATATTTGCATCAGTGTCGTTTTTAATTTGAAGTAAATATAATGTTTTAATTTATTTAATAAATAGATTTTATTATCATTGAAATATAAAGCATAAATTACATTAAATAATGAGACTATGTATTCAATTGTACAGTTTGCATTTATTTTTTAATAATCTTAAATACTTCATAATCCAAAATAGAAAATTCATCCCTAGTTGTTCTGATAGGTTTTTCATAACAAGGCAAAAAATATTCATAATCACACAGGCAATGTTTGTCTTTAGTAAAATCAGAAACCTCTGATTTCATCATAAATTCCATCATACCAAACTGTGGACCATAAATATCACGATCACTATCACTGAATAGAGCCCACATACTGCGTCTGACCCTGCTGAGAATAGAATTTTGAATATTTCCATTTTTTAATGAAAAAATGAAACTATCCTTTGTTTCATCAAAACCACTTTTTGAACTATTCCAAGCCAAAGGATTATAACCACCAACTATTTCGTCTGTTCCGGCAACCTTTGCAACTACAATTGTGCCAGCATGTCCATGACTTATGTTCCAAAATGTCTTGGGATTAAAATCATCTCTACTTCCTCGAAGAATTAATTGAAATTGATAAGGAATGTTTTCCGAAGAATAAATAGTTGATTTTTGATCGACCCATGATGAAAGTTCTGCCGCATGTTCTTCGTTTATTATAGTCGAGAATGGTTCTTCCGGGGATGGTTCTTCTGGAAATGGTTCTTCTGGGGATGGTTCTATCGGGATCGGGAGTGGTTCTCTTGGAAGCAAAAAAATACCCAGAACAAAAATTACAAGAATAAACAAAAACAAGCCTAAAACACCAACTCTTAGTTTTATTTGCTTTTTTGGTAGTAAATCTACATTTTCGAGATCTTGTACAACTTTCTCGATATTTGGACGTTGATTTGAGTCTTGATTCCAACAATCTATTAAATAAGTAATTGATTTGTATTCGTAAATAATTTAGTTAATTATTTTGAATATTATTAATAAATGAAATCAAACCTTGATAGATATTAATATAATCTTGTGGTGTTCCAATGATTGGATCTTCTCTGTTCCCTTGTGAAATATAATCTATCAAGTCTAATTCATCCTGAAATTTAGATTCATATGGAATTTTTCCACTTGATATTTCCCAAAGCAAAATTCCAATACTATACATGTCAGAAGCTTTAGTTTTTCTATGTTCGCCCAGCCTTTCGAGAAGCATTGGGTCTAAATATTCTATTGAATTTTTTGTATTAAGTTTGGCAATACCGAAATCACTAATTTTAATAGTATTATCGTGGAGAAGAATATTCTTTGAATGCTGCAAAATAAATTGTATTAAATTAAAGGATCAATTGTTTGTTATAGTATTTTCGAAAATTAATTGCACAATTACCAGATCTCCATGAATGATATCATTTGAATGCAAATGTTCAATTGCGTTAACAATTTGTTGGGCAAGGTTTAACTTATCACTCCATTCAAGTTTTTCAAAATTAGACCCTAGGTGGTTACGTAAGGTTCCACCATTTGCATATTCTAGTACAAGTATATATTCATTGCTTTCCAAATCTATATCAAGTGCATATAAAATATTTCACAAAAAGTAATTATTAATTAGGTATGAAAAGATTAATTATTCAATTTAATATTAACCTTTTCGTGAAATTCCATAGAATTCAATTATATTTTCATGCGAACTGACACGTGAATATTGCTTAAGCTGAGAATTCATTAAAATAAATAATCGGCAAATTGGCAGGTTTTTTAGTATAGGATAATTATTAATTAGTATTTACCTCATTAACAAATAATTCCATAGTAGCGACGACTATAGATTTTAAAGCCACTGTTCTCATTCCATTCAAATTCATTAATGTTGCACTGTAAATCATTCCAAATGCCCCTTTTCCGATATTTTTAAGATTTTTAAAATCATTATAATCATATTCTTTTGAGTTATCATAGTCAATAGAATTGAAAAATGTAAATCAAATATAAAGGTGAAAAGCGTCAATCAAAAATACATTTCATAATATTATAACATAATAACAAAGAAATACCTGTAACTTCCCCCCAATTTGGTGTAGTAAATGAAGTAGGAATAGATACGGAATCTTTACTTGAAGCTTGAGATTGGTTGTTAATATTAGTTTCTAATTGAACATCTTGATTGTCATTAGAATCGTCATATACATTTTCTAATTCAATATTTTCGAGAGAATCAAAAATATTTTCAATAGATGGCCTTTGATTTGAATCATCATTCCATGCACTTAAATATATGTTGACATAATCTTTTGGTGTTTTATTAACGGGTGTTTCTCTTGCACCTGAAGTAACCTTTTTATATATTTCTAAAATTGGAATATTTTTAAATGGAGGTCTTCCACTCGACAACTCCCAAAAAAGAACTCCTAAACTATATATATCCGAAGCCTTATTTCTTTTAAATTTCACTTGACTTCGATTTCGTAAATATACAGGATCAGTGTATGCAACCATCCCACCAACGATAGAAATTGAATTTGTTTCTGATGATTGAGATAATCCTAAATCTGTTATCAGTAGCCTTCCGTCATGAACTAAAATGTTCTTTGAATGCTATTAAAGTAAATAAATTTAATATATACAGTTTAAATAATTAATAATAATAATTCATTTAATTATTTAATATATAGATAAATTTACCAAATCTTTATGAACTATATTTTCTTTGTGAATACAGCGTAGACCACTTGTAATATCTTTAGCCATTTTAATTTTAGTTTTCCAATCAAGACTTCTGAAATTATTTTGCAAATAAGTCCTCAAGTCACCATCTTTAGCATATTGCAACACTAGGTAGTATGTCTGTGTTGAAGGATCTAAATAATATTTTTTTTTATTAAATAACAATTTTATTTAATACGAATTTATTAAATAACAATTTTATTTAATATGAATTTATTAAATAACAAATAAATATTACCTATACTGATTCCATAAAAGTTAATAATATTGTCATGGTTGTGTACAGCCAGGATATTTGTTAACTGTGGTTCCAAAAAATTGTACTTAAATTTTAATTTCATCTCGAAAATATATATAATAATGAAAAATAAAGTATTTATTTTTTTACCTCTCTCACAAATCTTTCATAAAATAATTCGTCATTTCCATGCAAACTTTTTAATGCAACATGTTTTTCTAAATTTGTTGAATTAGCACGATAAACTTTACCAAATCCTCCTTTTGCGATTTCTGTAATATTTTCAAATGTGTTATAATCAAATTCTTTAATAAATCGACCCTCTAAAGCACTTTTAAGCGAATCTTTTTTGCTATATGATAAAGACATTTTTCGGAAAAATTGGAGATTTACATTATTATTTCACAAATTTATTAAGGAAATTGAATGAGAATGTGGTGACACTATGCACCAACCAACTCATGTGATTATTTTAGTCAACTTTATCGACTAGGGTGAGTTTATGCTAGAATCTGAATTAATAAAACTCTCGAATTTCCATACTTGTTTTTTGTAAAAAGTCTTTTAAATTTATTAATTGTAAAAAATAAAAATCATTTTTTTTTAAAAAATTAAATTTTCTACCAGTAATCATAGTGCCAACGTCGCTGCATCAAGCTTAAAAGTTATGAGATGCACTTCGCTTGTTCCTTTGACAATCTCCATTTGTTGTGTAATTTAAAAATATTTACAAATTGGAAATAATTCATCATATAATACTTTTATTTTAATAAGTAAATATCAAAACATACCCAGACCTAATAGTTCTAAATTAAGAGAATAATACGTGTCTAAACTTCCCATTTTAAAATTAAATTATTAACATTTAAGTGCTTACTGTTCCCTCGGTTCATTTAGGGAAGCTGGCAGTCATATAAAAAAGGTGTCACTGGGTTTATAGTTTAGTATTTAAAAATAAAAGTATAATATGTATGTAGCAACCACGACTATTATGAATTATTTCCGATTTTTATATCTACCTGAAGCTGTCGTTTAGACTATAATCTATTATTTATTTTTGATTTCACACCGTGGACCGAGATTAATATTAAATTAAGACACCATAAAAATTTTATTATTATTAACAGTTAATATCATAATTTATTATCATAACTTATTATTATCGTTATTACATCCGGAAATTTTTCTTAGGCGAAAATCTTCTTAATATTGCGAAACCTACGTATTTATGCGAGCCGTCTTGACTTTAAATCGGCGGAAATCGGTGCTAAAAAGGATATAACACGTGTTATATTGTAGCCTAAAATCAGAGCTTTCGTTCGGTCATAAGAATACCTTAATAAAAATCCATCCCCGTATTACAAATCGCGATCGAAGTCAAAAAAAAAACGGAATTTTTTGGTGTAAAAATTGCGTAAGAAATTACGGAGAAATTACGGAGTTTTTACTGTGAAGTTTTTTCTGTAATTTCTCTGGAATTTTTACGCAATTTTCAACGTTTTTTTGACTTCGATCGCGATTTGTGGGACAGGGAGTGATTTAAGGTGTTCTTGTGACTGATCGAAAGCCCTGATTCTAGGCTATAAAACAACATTTGTTACATCCTTTAAAACGAAATATGTTGACGGATATGGTACTAAAAGTTAAAACGGCCCGTATAAATACCGTAAAATATACGTATTACGGAGATTTACGGCAAATAGGGTTTCCTGATACTGCTAAACACTACAAATTAAGATATAATATAACACAAATACAAAATATGTGCAAAATTTAAATAAATATATACATATTTTTTTTTCACTTACGTGTATATGTAATTTCATCTTCCTGAATAAATGAATGCGATTTAAGAATTACACTTCTCTGTAGACTAATATATTGGCGTGGTGAAGAGCGGTCATGCATTTCAAAAAATGTTCATCTAAATATACATCAAATAAACTGAAAAAAGATTATTAAAAAGCATAATAATTTTATAATTTATAAATAAAATTTTACGAATTTCATCTTAGAAATATTTGCACATTAATTAATTACAAAAAAAAATCTTTTTACATTTTTTTTTTTACATTTGCATAAATATTCACTAACGTTTTATTAAATTAAAGGTTCAACAGTAACGTAGAAATACAAATAATTCACATATTCACAGTTAAATTTATTTAACAAATAGATATAATTACCATTATATTAAATAATGAGATTATATTATCGAATTGTATAGTTTGGGATTTATTTTTGAATAATATTAAATATCTCGTAATCTACAATGGAAAATTGATTTACCAGTGGTTCTAATAGGCTTCTCATAAGATTTAGTATAAGAAGAACAAAACATTGTTTATCTTAAGTAAAATCAAAAACTTCTGTGTTTCATCATAAATTCCAAATAATCAAGATCCGGACCATAAATATTCTGATCATCACGATAGCAAAGAGCTTTACTACTACCAATAACTCGGCTAAGAATTGAATTTTGAATATTCCGATTCCTTAATGAAAAAATGAAACTATCATTTATTTTCATAAAATCACTTCTTAATCTTGCTGAATTATCCCAAGCTAAAGGATTATAACCACCAATTATTTTATCAGTTCCTGCAACTTTTGCAACCACAATTGTGCCAGAATATCCATGACACATGTTCCAAAATGTATTGGGATGAATTTTAACAGTTGGTCTCTTTCGAATAGGAATGCTGAGAAGAACTTCAGAAGATTTGTGAATCCCATTAACACCGTTATAATCAATAACATGTACCTAAAAATAAAACCATCTCTACTTTCTCGAAGAATTAATTGAAATTCATAAGGAATATTTGCTAAATAATAAATAGTTGATTTTCGATCAACCCATGATGAAAGTTCTGCGACATGTTCTTTGTTTATTATAGTTGAGAAATTTTTATTTATTCTTGATGGCAATTTAGGATTAGAAATTATTCTCGCCGGTAAATAAGGGAATTGACGGACATAGAATGTAGGATAATGTAATCCTAAAGCTATTTTTTCAAGGTTTCATTTTCTTACAAATAACTTCACTGAGAATATGAAAATATCGGATAAGTGGTAAACATCATTGTAGAGATATTTTCAAAGCCTCGAAATTTTCTTTAAACCATCAGAAGTTAAAGTAGGATTTGATAACGTAATCCCAAATTTTAATTTCTTCGACTTCCAAATCATCTCTTTTCAAAATCGAAACCAATGCTGTTTCTTGGAGTGAAAGGAAATCTCCTGGTTTTAAAATTAAATTTGGATATTTTACAATAATATCATTATAAAATGTTTTTCAAATCTTTAAATTCATTACTATTGAAGATTGAATGATAATATAAGGAAAATGAGTTCTTAACCAAAAGCTTTAGATTCAATAAGGTAGCTTTCTAATTTTTCTGATAGCTTAAATTCTAATTCATTAGCATTGACCATCAATTCGTAAATGGTTTTGGTATCTGTATTTTCAATATTGACAATTCCACTATAGATATGTCTAAATAATAAAATTAATATAATCAATTTAATATAATATTCAAAGTAATAAATAATTTTTGACTGACTTAAGAATAATTTCAAATATTTGAGCAGAAATACTTGGTTTAATATTAATAGTTTTAAAATGATTTTCATTCTTGGTAACATTCTCTAATTCTTTATCAAAGTAGGATGAACGATAATGTAAAACAACTGAATGTGCAGTAATAGATCAACTTCGATTAAAACATTATATTCTTTTTTTATTAAGAAATTCAGAAAAATCTTGAGATATTTTATCAAAAATTTACAAGTCATTTTTATTATTTTAAACTTCAAAACTGTGATAAAGAACAATTTTTTGTACAATTATTGTCGGCTTTCACATGCTAAACGTAATACTACTTAAAATTAATTTTAAATGACACATGCAATTTAGAATATAATTAATTCTAAAATAAGTTATTATCAATTATTACTGTACTGCCAATTATTATTTAGATTCTCAATAATAATTGTAATAAAATTTATTATTATTTTTTCTCATTATTGTCTTTTAATTATTGATGATTGTAATAAAATTTTTATAATAAAAAAAATAATAATCTTTTACATAATTTTTTTTTTTTTATCTCATATTTCTCACAATAGAAATAAACACACAATTATATAAATTTAAATATTACAGATTTTACAACAAATTCTCCGAATTAATATATTCTAGATTTAATATTCCGAATTTAATTTATTGATAATTATATGAAAAATTAATTTACCAAATATGAATTTCTAATCTAATTAAAGATTTTCCGGTTGCTTCACTTCTTGCCAATTTCCAACTATTTTCATCCATTAATCCAATTAATTCACCATTCTTATTTCTAAATCTTAAATTTAAGTTATTTGAATCAAGTTCAAATCTTGATTCAAGGTCTAAACATAATCTATGAAATGGTGAATCAGTAGGAATTGCCATGGCTCTTCTTTCGGTTGGAAATACACATGTAAGGTACATCTATTGATTTAATTAATTGATTAATTTAATTTTTGATTAATTAAATGAATAATAAATTATTAAAATATAATAAATTATTAAAATATATAAATTATTAAATATAATAATAAATTATTAAGTATTAATTAAAACTTATGATATTTACCTTTTGTCCTTCTTTTTGTAATTCATTTCGAATCCCTTGCGTACGAAACCATACTCTTTCAATTTTTGATTCAATATCAGATAATTTTGAAAAATCTCGTGTAGGATTATAAGGGATTAAAATTACAGAAATTAATTGATTAAATTTTCCATCACTTGTTGGATCATTATCCAATATTGTAGGATCTAATAAATATGGATATCCACCAAGATGAAGATGATGCTAAAATATATATATATTACATATAGAAAAATTATATATAAAATTATATTAAATTATCACGAAATGAATTACATAATAATATATCGTATGATAATTAAAAAAAAAAAACTTACTATCACTTCAAAATCCGGTTTAAGTCTTAAAAATATCTTTCCGTCATTTCCGATCTTAAATCCGCACAATTGATCAATCGGAATTAAAGCTTCATTTGACATGTTATTAAAACAGATTGAAATATCTCCGATGTCATTAAAGGTATTGTTATCATTATAAGTTTTATTTAAGAAAGCTAAATCTCCAGAATGTTGAGCGGGAAGATTAACAAGAGGTTTTCCATTAATATATTCGAATGTTATATGAGTAATATCAATTTTTATTAAATTTTTGGCAATTCTGGGATATTGTTTTCTTGGTTGTAGTTGTAATTGGGAAATAGGTGGAGGAGAATTTTTCATTTCTAATGGATATGATGGAGGTTGAATGTATGATAATGGTATTGGTTGTTGTGATTGAAATTGTTGTTGTAGCTGTAATTGTTGTGGTTGAAATTGTTGTTGTTGTTGATGTTGTCGTTGTGATTGGAAGATTTGAGATTGTGATTGAAATGAAAGATCAAGAGAATTATTATTAGATTGTTGAGATTCATAAAATGAAGATAGATTTTGATTTTGATTATTATGTGATATTAAAGGAGTTGAAAAAGAAGCAGTTGATGATTGTACTAAAGGAGTGGATACTTGTGATAAAGGAGTCGTTAATTTTGATAAAGGAGTCGCTAAAGAATTTGATGTTTGTGACAAGATTTGAGATGATGATAAAGGTCGTATCTGTTGTATTCGTTGTATCTGTTGAGCATCTGATGATGATGACGATACTGGAATTGTATGAAAAGTTGGTTTTAATATTTGAGAATGTTGCGATTGTTGTAGATCCTTTTGATTATTTTGATTATTTTGATTATTTTGATTATTAATGTTATTGGGAAATAAAAATTTTGTCGCCGTTGTTGATGTTGTTGTCGATGTTATTGTTGTTGCTGTTGATGACGGTGGTAATGATAACGTTTGCTGTTGTTGTTGTTGTTGTAGTAGTTGAGCTTGGTTATTTAAACTATTGATTTCGTTAAGATTTAAAGTACCACCAATTTTCTCAATTCTCTTTTTTTCTTCGAATTGAATGAGGTCATTGGCTGTAATGGTAGCAGAGTCGGCTTCATCGTCATCAAATTCATTGTCACCAAATTCGTCGTCGTCGTCGTCGTCGTCGTTGTTAAAATTACTTATATTATTTTTCCTCAAAGAAGAAGGATAATGAGAAGAAGAATTATGTTGGAAAAAATCAAAAGCATCATCATTATTATTCAATACATTCGTTCCACTCATCACACTACTATTATTTCTAAATATCCCGTTATTGCTACTAATAATATTATTATTGTTATTATTATTATAATTATTATTATTATTGTTATTATTATTGTTAGTGTTGTAATTATAATTATTAATATTGTTATTATTAATATTGTTATTAATATTATTATTATTAATTATATTATTAATGTTATTATTATTAATGTTATTATTATTAATATTAATAAGATCAGCTTCTTGTACTAATTCCTTTGGATTATTAAATGACATTGTTGACATTGATGCTAACATCGTATCGAGATCTATAAATTAAATTTAAATTTTGTAAAAAATAATTTTAATTTTTAAATTAATTTATTTTTTTTAAAATTAATAACGAATTTAAATTAATTTAGTTAATTTAATTTAGTCTTAAAATTTATTTATTTACAAAAATTAATTTAAATTAAATTTTGTTTATTAATTAAGTTTAATTTTAAAATACAAAATCATAAATTTAAAGGTTTTACCGTTATTATTGTGATTAAGTATCATTGGATTGACTAAATCATCCAAATCGTCAAAAGGTCGTGACATTGGAGATGATGGAGGTGTTGCTGTATTTTATTATTATAAATGTATTTTTATTTTTATTTTTTTTAAAAAAAAAAATCATAAGGATGTTTCGTGAAAAAACAAAAACTGATAGAACTAAACTAAACTAATAAAATAATTTGCAAATTATAACAATGAAAAATGATCTTTAACAAATAAAGAAATTACCGTAATACGAAATACAATCATCATCTGTAGTGGAAATATCCATTTATATATATATGTCCAAAGTTCTTTTTTTTATAGAAAAATAATAATAACTGAACTTGTTCGTATATGTAATTAAAAAAAAGAAAGAGAAAAAAGAGATGATGATTTGGATTCAAAAAAAATATACATAAATCATATAAACATGATGTTTTTCCCTTTCCAACTCCGAGTACACAAATCAGGTAATTTACAGGATCTTGATCACATGTCTAGCGGATATTAATTTCAAGTTATGATAGAAGAGAATGCGGAATTACTAAATAGTTCAAAATTTGTTTTATTTCAATGGCTAAGCCATAAATAACGAAACGCCGATCATGTGTAAAATATGAATATTTTAATTGGTTTTTGGAAATGCAGCATTTTTTAGATAATTTTTGTTTCTATTCTGCGAGATCATATTATATTAAAAAAAAAAATAAGCAAAAAAAAAAATATAAATGTATTTTATGTTCAGATGGCATGAAATCCAAGTTTATTTGTTATTGTTTATTCGATGTTTCTCGTAATTAACATCTACGTACATTGACTATAATAATAAAAGATATTTTAATTACTTTATATTAGATTGAATCAAAATAATTAATAATTAAGGTTCACATACTTTAACATTCACAGTAGTGTAATTTTCAATTTTTAAATAAATTTAGTTATTACGTTTAAAATTATTTAATTCATTTAATTCATTGTAATTCAAGAATAAAAAAATAAAAAATAAGATATTCATTAATTAACTATACGAATTCTAGAAACCTTAAGACATGATCCGCCTAAGAACGGCACTATTGACATATAAAAAAGTGGGTAAATTTATATATATTTTAAGTATGTTTCAAATCTTTTATAGGTCTAAACATAATAATTCATATTAATTTTAAAAATTTGATTTTTTCAGTGTATAAGAAAGTATCTTTTATTTTTTGAAAAATTCGTCAAACTTTTTACAAAACAATATCCAAATAGTATACTTAACAGATACTAAAACTTCATCTATGACTATTTTGTACCAATTTATACTTACATATAGGGCAGCTGATTATTTATAGTTTTATTAAATAACTTATCCCCAGATTATATTATAAAACGAGTGTCGAATCACGTCTTAAATACTTCATATCTACAATAGAAAATCTTTCAATAATTGTTCTAATAGGTTTTTCATAATAATTAATATTACTAAGAAAATCATGCCAACAATGATATTTTTTATCTCGAGTAAAATCAGTCCATCTCAAACTCACAATTACCAAACCATGAACCACAAGTAAATATATAACTCGGCTGAGAATTGAATTTTGAATATTCCCATTTATTTATGAAAAAATGAAACTATCATTTGTTTTGATTCTTGAATTACTGTATATGAATTATCCCAAGTTAAAGAATTATAACCACCAAGGATTTCATAAGTTCCTGCAACTTTTGCAACCACAATTGTACCATAATGTTCACGACACGTGTTCCAAAATATCTTGGGACGAAAATCATCTTTGCTTCCTTAAAGAATTAATCGAAATTCAGAATAAAAAGTTGATTTTCGATCAATCATGATGAAAGTTCTGCAAAATGGTCTTTGTTGATTATGATTGAGAATGGAAATTCAGGGCTGAAATTGTTCTCGAAGGTATAATTCAGGATTGGAAGTGATACTTAACGATTTATTTGAGCACATAGAATGTTGAATTATGTCATCCCAAAGCTGTTTTTCAAAGATTTTTTTATAGGGTTTTACTCTCTCGAAATTATCTTCACTGGGAATG
Source organism: Diversispora eburnea (assembly GCA_910592015.1). NCBI lineage: Eukaryota > Fungi > Glomeromycota > Glomeromycetes > Diversisporales > Diversisporaceae > Diversispora > Diversispora eburnea. Next base: position 10,757 of record CAJVPK010000448.1, on the reverse strand, counting down.
TGAAAATATCGAATAAGTGGCAAACATTGTTGTAGAGTAATTTTCAAAGCCTCAAAATTTTCATTAATCCATTCTTTCGAATCAGTAGGTAAAGTAGGATTTTGTGCAATTCCCCATTTAATAACATATCCCAAATTTTTAATTTCTTTGATATTCAAGTCTTCCCTTTTCAAATAGAAACCGATTCTGTTTCTTGGAGTGAAGAGAAATCTTCTGATTCATATTCTAATTATCTCTTAGATGATTTTGTTATCAATATCTTCGATTCAAAGTTAACAATTCCACTATATATGTGTCTAAAATAATAAAATCTATTTTATGTTTATTAATTTTGGGTCACTTAAGAATAATTTCGAATATTTGAGCAGAAATATTTAGTTTAATAATCGTTTTGATATTATTTTCATTCGTGGGCAATGTTCTCCAATTCTTTGTCAAAGTAGGATAATAAGACAATTGAATGTGCATTAAAAGATTTCTTATTTTCCCCTTTTATCGATCTGAATGACAACTTTATATTCTTTTTTCTCATTAAGAAGTTCGAAAAAATCTTGAGATAATTTATCAAAAAACATTAAGGCCATTACAAACTCTGACGTTGATGTTATCACAGCAGCAGCTGATTACCTCGTTGTACAATTTAGCAAACTAGTTCACAAAAGCAAAAATGCTATGCCTCGATTTTTTTATGATAAATATTATATAATTAATATCAGAATTATTGTAATAATATACGTAGAAATAACAAATAACTTCCTGAAAACTATTACGAGTATGTTAGTAATTAAAATGTTCATATTTAAAACGATGTAATTTTAAATAAATATAGTTATTACTTTAAATTTATTTAATAATAAATACAATTTATTATTATAAAATATAAAATAAAATATTATATACAAATTGAATGATGAAATTAAATTATTCCATTTAACAGTTTGGAATGAGAAATTAATGCTTTTTAATAATCTTAAATACTTCATAATCTACAATAGAAAACCATTCAGTAGTTGTTCTGATAGGTTTTTCATAATTATTATCATCAATATCATACTAACACTGACATAATTTATCTTGAGTAAAATCGGAAACATCTGATTTCAACATAAATTCATAACTACTAAAAGATGGACCATAAGTATTCTGATCATTACAATTATGATAGTATAGAGCTCCACTACTATATATAACTCGACTGAGAATTGAATTTTGAATATTTCCATTTTTCAAAGAAAAGATGAAACTATCCTTTGTTTCCACATGAACATATTTTGAATTATCCCAAGCCAAAGGATTGTAACCACCAACTATTTCTTCAGTTCCTGCAAGTTTTGCAATCATAATTGTACCAGCATGTCCATGACACATGTTCCAAAATGTCTTGGGATTAAAATCATCTCTACTTCCTCGAAGAATTAATTGAAATTCATAAGGCATATTTGATAAAGAATATATATAGTCGATTTTCGATCAACCCATGATGAAAGTTCTGCAACGTGTTCTTTATTAATTATAGTTGAGAATGGTTCATTCACTCTTGGTGGCAATTCAGGAGTTGAAAGATTCTTGCTGGCAAAATAAGAGATTAACGGGTTTACTTGAGGACATAAAATGTTGAATTATGTCATCCCAAAGCTGTTCTTCGAGGATTTTTTTGTAGGGTTTCACTTTCTCCCAAATATCTTCGCTAGAAATATGAAAATATTGGATAAATGGTAAACATTGTTGTAGAGTTATTTTCAGAGCCTTGAAATTTTCTTTAGACCATTCTTTCAAACCAGTAGGAAAAGTAGAATTTTGTGCAATTCCCCATTTAATAACGTAATCCCAAATTTTAATTTCTTCGATATTCAAGTCATCCCTTTTCAAAATAGAGACCAATGCTGTTTCTTGGAGTGAAGAGAAATCTTCTGATTCAAAAATTAAATTTGGATACTTTGTCAATAATATCGTTATAAAATTTTCCAAACCTTTAAATTCATTACTATGAAAAATTGTACGATAAACAAAGGAAAAATGAGTTTTTAACCAAGAAGCTTTAGATTCAATAAGATAACTTTCCAATTTTTCCGATAGTTCCTTAAGTTCTAATTCATTAGCATTGACCATTAATTCATAAATGGTTTTGGTATCCGTATTTTTAATATCAACGATTCCACCATAGATATATCTATAAAATGTATTTTATTATATCAATATCGAGTCACCATATGAATAATTTAATAATAATAATTTTTCTAATCACTTACTTAAAAATAATTTCGAATAGAGGAGCAGAAATATTTGGTTTAATAATAGTTTTGATATTATTTTCATTCGTGGTAGCGTTCTCCAATTCTTTATCAAAGTAGGATGAACGATAACGTAATACAACTGAGTGTGGGTAAAAGATTTCTTATTTTCTTCTTAACAAAGAGTATAACGTTGTCATTGAGATTGATTGTCATTAAGAAGTTTCGAAAAATCTTGAGATAATTTATCAAAAATTTAAAGGTCATTTTCATTATTTAAAACTGCACTGCACAATAAACGTTTATAAATGTAACCTGATGTTGAAAAATGTATGGATCTGCAAATTAAGTGTAATGTTTTTTACTTATTAATGTCATCATTTATTATTTTGACAATATATTTTGTTCTTGGATACAATAAAAAATTTCGCTAATAACAATTAATAATGTAATGATTTATGATGCAAAATATAGAAAACAAATAATGATATGATATCAAAATTTGGGTTATGAAGAATTGTCGCTTATAATATATTTTACAGAAATATCTTTGTACGAGAAGACCCGAGCATCTCTTCAAATCATTTTTATAAATTCTCTTCATCTATTTTATATACTGTAAAAACAAGACAAAGGATTTCTTTTAAGCTTTTTACCCTATAAGACATTATACGGACATAATCTCATAATTAGTGTTGAAGGTGGTCTGAATTTACCAGAAATAGACAAGAATTCGAACCTTAATATACAGATAACATTGCAATGCCTCTTGAAGAAAGAAATATCAGGTAGCTTGGAATTGTTTTTATAGCGCATGCAGATTTAAGTAATGCAACCGCAAATTCTGGAAAGAACATTTACTTATGGGAATTGTTGTTGAGAAAAATCATAAACAAGCTACTGAATTATTTCACCGCAGATGTTATGCATTTTTTACTTTCTTAAATTTTTAATAAAAATAGCAGATAATGGCGAACGCGCTACTCAATGCAACTTCGAGAATTAAGTAAGAATTATTTAAGATTGACTGCTATTCTTATTCTTAATACATGACGTGAATGAATTAAACATTTGTCCACGCCAAAGCTCTCCAAATCCACGGTATTTAATCATCGAATCAGCTTCAGTGCTTATGCATTTTTAGATAAGATAAAGAAACAAAGCATTTATTTTTCATAAAAATAAGTAGAAACTATTTCATCAGTTCCTGCGACTTTTGCGACCACAATTGTGCCAACATGTACATTACATATGTTCTAAAATGTCTTGATGTGAAGTGATTCAAAAATCAAATTTGGATATTTTATAATAATATCATTATAAATTCTTTTCGAACCTTGAAATTTATATCTAAAATATGAATATTTTATTATACCATTCAATTTTTGATAGTAATAGATTTTAAGTTATTTTATTTAAAATATAATTTTTAATAAGCAATATGAGTAATACTTTTTCTGAAACCTTAACCAAATAATTGTATTTAATTTTATAAATTTAATTTTTATTTTTTAAAAATAAAAAAAATTGCAAAAGGGTAATTTTAAGTTGCTCTTGAAAAACAAAAATAAAACATAATTTGCATCCGGAAGCAAACAATGATCTTTAGCAAATATGGAAAATAAAGAAATTATTTAGTTCTGATTAATTAAAAATTTTTTAAAAAAAGAAGATATTTATTTAGATTCAGAAAAATATACAAAATACGTTACGTAAATTTTATGATGTTTTCCTTTTCCAACTCTGATTACAAAAACAAGGTTACATTGATTTTTGGATCATTTTTTAAATATATACATAATGAAATCTTAATACTGCGTAAAGCATGTATTTTAATATAACTTATATAATATTTAAAATTAGATTTTTGAATTGTAGCATTTTTAGATAATTTTGTTTCTACGAGATCATGATTAGCAATAAGCAAAAAAATATAAATATATTTATATTCAGGTGACATAAAATCTTGAATTCATTTAATATTGTTTATTCAATGTTTTGCCGAATAACTCATTAGCAACAATTACAGAATTATCATCTTTATAGTTATTAGGATTACTAATCTCACTGTACACATACAGTATATACAGTACATTATGAATCCCTACATTGAATATAATAATAAAAGAATTTTTAATTACTTAATATTAGATTGTATCAAGATAATTTTCAATTTTAAAGAAATATAGTCATTGCGTTTAAATTCATTAAAATACAAAATTATAAAATAAAGAATAATAAAATTATATTATCTAATTGTATAAATTTTAATAATCTTAAATGCTTCATGATCTGTAATAGAAAATTTTTCTGTGGTTCTGATGGGTTTTTCATAACAATAAGTAATAGAAGAAGAACATGAACATTGTTTATCTTGAGTAAAATCGGAAATATCTGATACCATCATAAATTCGAAATTACCAAACCACGGACCTGATCATTAGAATTACTGTATGATAATGTAGAGCTCCCCTACTATCTATAACTCGACTGAGAATTGAATTTTGAATATCCCCATTTTTTAATGAAAAAATGAAACTATCATTTGTTTCCAGAAAACACCTTCTGTTGAATTATCCCAAGCCAAAGGATTATTTCCACCAACTATTTCGTCAGCTCCTGCAACTTTTGCAACCACAATTGTACCAGCATGTCCATGGCACATGTTCCAAAATGTCTTACAATGAAAACATCTCTGCTTCCTCGAAGAATTAATTCAAATTCATAAGGAATTTCGATAAAGGATAGATAGTCGATTTTCGATCAATCCATGAGTTTCGCGGCATGTTCTTTGCTGATTATAGTTGATTCATTCAGTCTTGAAGGCAATAAAGGATTGGAAATGATACTTGCTAGTAAAAAAAGAGAATTAACGGGTTTTGGGAACCAACTAAAAATAGTTGATGTAAATGACTGATCAGAGGTGTTTGTTTGATGTGAAATTAACGTGAAATTTTGAACTCATTAATTAACAATCTAAATGCTCACTCTATTAATTCAACAAAATTATTTTCAAAATCTACATATTCGAAATCTCGTATGACTTCCCCAATATTTGGACATTGATTTTGGTCTTGATTCCAGCAATCTATTAAATAAGTAATTATCATATAAGTAATTGATTCGTATTCGTCAACAATTTAGTTAATTATTTTGAATATTTTTAATGAAATGAAATCAAACCTTGATAGATATTAATATAATCTTGTGGTGTCCCAATGATTGGATCTTCTCTGTTCCCTCGTGAAATATAATTTATCAAGTCTAATTCATTCTGAAATTTAGATTCATATTGAATTTTTTCACTTGATATTTTCCAAAGCAAAATTACAATACTATATATATCGGAAGCTTTAGTTTTGCTACATTTTCCCAGTCTTCTGAGAAGCATTGGGTCTAAATATTCTATTGACCCCAGAGCATATTTAAGCTTCTAATTGAATATATTGATTGTCATTTTCATTGTTCTCGTTATATATATTTTCTAATTTGATATTTTCGAGAAAATCGAAAATATTTTCAATGACCACTCTTGGAAAAAAGAAGGTCGCGAGTGAATAGTTGGCCTTTGATTTAGGTTTATCATTTCATGCACTTAAATATATGTTGATATAATCTTTTGGTGTTTCATTATTAAGTTTTTCTCTTTCACCGGAAATAACCTTTTTATATATTTCGAAACTTGGGATATTATTAAATGGAGGTCTTCCACTTGATAACTCCCAAAAAAGCATTCCCAAACTATATATGTCAGGGGCTTTATTTCTTTTATATTCCATATGATTTTGTAAATATTTTGGATCAGTGTATGTATGCAATCATTCCAATTCCACCAGCCGTAGAATTTGAATTGGCATCTGATGATTGAAATAATCCTAAATCTGTTATCAATAGCCTTCCTTCGTGAACTAAATGTTCTTCGAATGCTGTTAAAAAGTAAATGAATTCAGATATACGATTTAAACAATTAATATTATAACCAATATAATTATTTTATATGAAAAATGTACTTACTAAATCTTTATGAACAATATTTTCTTCGTGAATACAACTTAAACCACTTATAATATCTTTAGCCATATTAATTTTCATTATCCAATCAAGTCTCTTGAAATTCGTTTGTAAATAAGCCCTCAAGTCTCCATCTTTAGCATATGTAGCACTAGGTAATATATCTCCGTTGAAGGATCTAAATAATATTTTTTTATTGAATAACAATTTTTATTTAATACGAATTTAGTAAATAACATTTAAATAATATCTATATTTATTCCATAAAAGCTAATAATATTTAAATTGGTTTAATCGGCATGATAAATGCCCCACTTGCGGAATAGTGTTTAAATTTTGATCATGTTTCTTTTTTGTAATAAATTTTTTTATAAATTTTTTTTATTACTTACCTTTCTACCTTAGGATCTGTTCTATTTTGACATAAGTGCCAAACGTAATAATATAAATAATATTATTATTATTAAATAAAAGAAGTTTGTAAATTTAAATAACTAATTTTATTAATATCTACGAATTTAACGATGAATACAATTCAACGTATATACGTAATAGGTACATAAATAAGCATAGGTATAAGAATTATAATTACGTATTCATTACCAACCAATTATTCAAAACAAATACACCACAACAACATAAAAAAATGAATCGTATTTCACACATCATTCAAGTTTTAACATTTTCCATATGAACATGAATAATATAATAAATAATCAAACATAATAAATAAATAATCATAATATGTGAAATATTGTATATAAAGAAATGTACCTCGAGGTATTTCTTGCCCTTCAAAAATTTAAAATAAAATTACAACTATTGTCACAGATTTCGATGATACATTAATAAATATAAAGCAATAAATTTTGGATTCCACGATTTTTTTTTGTTTAAATAGAAATTCATTGTAAACAAATGATAATAATAAATCAATAAATGTTAATAATAATATATACAATTGTAACTGGACTTTGTGATTAGTGTTTTCACATAATTTTTTTTTTTTTTGCGAAAAAGGAAAAAATAGGGTAAATTTTTTAGATTTTAGAAAATTTTTGGATATTAAACTGAATTTTTTTTAAAATATCTTTCAATTGCATATTTTTTAATTTTATAATTATTATATGTATATCTAGTTATTTGGAAATACAAATTCTTTAGAAATATTTAAAATATTTATAGCAAAAATAAGCGATATAAATTCTTGATCAAATTTAAAAAAAAAAATAAAATGCGATTTCACCTAATAAAATTATGGCTTCAATAAAAAGAAAAAATTTTAATAAATTTAAAAATTCACATAATGTAAATGAGTATGAAATCATCATCAAGTAATAATAATACAGGAAACAATAATTCAAGTATAATTACCACCAAATATTATTCCTTGTTACACTTTGGAACATTATTTCGAGGTAACGTAAAGCGAAGTTGAGTGTTTTCAGTCGTAAAATGTTATAATGATTATTAATAATTATTATATTGATGACGATAATAATTGTTATTTGGTTATTTACTATTTTTCAATAATAATCATTATTTAATGAATTATTGTTAAATTTCTCATTACCTTTATTATTAAAACATAAAATTTTATTATATCAAAAAATAGATTATTTTTATTCTCAGAAATGGTAAAAAAAGTTGAAATATTTGTATTTACTTTGCCTCATCTTCTTTCTTCATCATTTTTCCTTTAAAACTATCATAATTATTATTTTTAAAATAATGTTGATCAATTGAATTATGTGTGATGCAAATTTACACGTAGGTTAAATTATATGTAATCGTGAATTAATTAAAGAAAAGATAAATGAGTTATTCACTATTTAAATTGGATAAATTGTATGGAGCATAATTATTTATTATTGTTATGTGATGATAAGAAAGTGATGATAGAAGTGAAGCAAAAGTCTTTATATTGATTATTTTGGGCAGGGCACTGAAGAGGATAATGTTTCCTTGTCATTGATATTCCTTTAGGTATTTTTTTTCTTTAGTACTGAAAATCTAACTCTTGTGATTTTTTATAATATCATCATCATCATCAATATGATCAAGTAAAGTAAATTGAATAATACATATCAAGAATTAATTTATTACATCCGAAAAAATAATTCCCTTGTTATTCTTGATTAAATACTCCCTCATTTATCCCTTTTAACCATATTTGGATCTATAAAATCAGTGATAAATAATGAACGCGAAATTTAAAATCCTCCAATTATTTTTTCCTATGAAATTGCTAATCGAAATAATCCATCATCATCATTAACGATTTTCATCGCTACCATATTTCCATGAACATTACTTGATAATAAATTGATATCATTTCCTTCTTCGGATGAGAGTAAATTAAAAGATGAGGAATGAGATTCATTCTTAGTGCATGAACTTTGAGCTAATGGGTTATTCTATAAATAAATATGATTAATAAAAATAAAATTTAATTCGATAAGAAATATAAATCATATACATTTAACAATAATAATAATAATAAAATAAATAATAATAAAATAATAAATAATGCATCGCTGTACCAATAAATAAAGCAACTTTCTTCTTGACTTCATTTGAATCGTGATTTAAAAGTCAAATAATAAATTTCAATACATCATTTTTGGATAATTTAATACTAAAATCAAGTTCATAAACTAATTCTTCTAATCCATCTAATATAGATAATATATTTGCTGTGGTGGTGATGAAGATGATTGGATTAATTGAGGAATATAATATAATTATCAAAGAGTAAATGATCCTAATGCAAAAAACAATTATTTTCTTTATGTCGTTGTGATGGCAGTGATTGGGGTTGTGGTTTCTTTTAAGTACTATAATTGCTTTGGTAAAGAATAAGTATAATCCTTATAATTATACTTATTTCTATTCTTATATCTATCCCAAGATCCAATGTATCATGCCATGTAATGAATCTTTTAATAAATTTTTTAATGATTATTGTAATGATTCTTGGTGATGCATAGTATTAAATTTGGAAAATGTTTCATCATTTCAAAAATAACGACTTCCAATGATAATCTTGAATCATCAGGATTCAAAAGTTTTGCATATTCTTTTCCCGTTTCGAAATCAATTTTAGTATGAGATCCTAATAAAACGTGAAAGGTGAATTCGTAAGTATAATATGATATAATGAAATAATTAATCAAACAGAATAATAAAATAATGAAAATAACAATAAACAAACATACTATTCTATTTCTCATTTCATAAACATAAATATTTTTCATTAATATATTTTTATTTTAATAACCATTTTAATAAATCATTAAAAATAAAAAATAAAAAAAATAAGAAATAAAAAAAATAAAAAGAATAAGAAATAAAAAAAAAAATAAAAAAATAAAAAATAAAAGAATAAAAATAAACCATGAAATATCAATTAATTAATTAACTAATTACTACAAATCAATAGCTAAATAGCAAAATTCATTACCTAAATTTATCAATTCATAAGTTTTTCTAAATTTAAAATCTATTGATTAATTCACTCCATAATAATTTCCTTTTCATCCAATAACTGATTATCTTATTAAAAACTCTTTAAATCAATTAATTAAAATTATTAAAATAAAATAATTAAAAAATAATTAAGAATAAAAACTAATAAATTTAAATATATTGAAATAATAAAATCAATAAAATTATATTATCTCAAAACAACATCACATCACACTCACTCTCCACTCTCACCCACACATACCTTTCCATACACATACATTATACATTTGTATAAAGGATATTGCCTTGAAAGTTGAAAGTGAAGTAATATATCACACATTCCTAACAATAAGAAAAATTAAATTAATCTCGATCAAATAACATAAATATATATATAATTACCATATAATTGACCGAGATTCACAATTCTATTTTATCAATTGATAATCTTTCCCCTCCTCTCCTTCCCTCCTTTATCAAATTTGTTGTTAAGAATTAATTGATATTATTATTCTCATCATTCTTACCAATAATACTAATTTAATGCAAATTTTACTTCTTAAATACATTTCTATTATGATGGAGAAGATCGTTCATCAAACAAATCAGATTCAACCGATAAAACCAAGAATTGACTTGATTCACCTCTATAAAATATACACATTTGAAAATATTAATATAATATACTTGAATATATTAAATTAACATCATCATCATTTAAATACAGTATATACAGGGTTAAATGCAATGCTTACCTGCAAAATTGACTAAAAAATGTCTTTCGAAAATATGACAAATATTATGTTCCTTAACAGGGATATGTGGCACAAGATGACACATATGATGATGATGAATTCTAAATTACTAATCTTGATGTTACATAATTTATGGCGTTATACCTGTTTACCTAGAAAATTCCTAAAGTTGCAAAATTTCGGTCACGTGGAATAACAACAAATATAATTAAGGAATAGTGTGGCGACACGGAAACGTTCGTGACCACTGAAGGTGGCGAACAGAGGTGGTAGTTGCACCAAGTAGATTATG
>CAJVPK010000447.1:12500-32264 GCA_910592015.1 Diversispora eburnea | reverse complement strand
TTTATTGAGATCGATTAGTGTAACGATTAGTAATTTAATTTAAAAAATTTTGAATAATCTTATTTAAGACGATATTTTTAAGTAAGCAAGCGTCCAATTCTAACGATTAAGATTATATTTGATAGCCTAAGATCAGGGGATTCTTTTAAAGTGCAATTTAGATTATTCGTTGTGATGTTTGAAATATATTAATTAATTTAATAAAAAATCAGCTGTCCGGATACTTTTGTCATGTTGGTGTATACCAAAAATCGACTCATGTGTATCATGTATACCATACTCAAAACCATCTACTCACTGAATACCTCCAAAGTTGAACCAGATCTACATTGAAACTAAACCATTGTACAATTATATTCCAATATCATATATTGAAAAATTTGAGCCTAAGCTGAATCCCAAATGCATTACTAGCCTGCCAAAAAAAATCTGAGCAGGTTGGTGTAATTTTCTACAGTATCAGTATAAAAATGTTTTTTTATAATTTAATATTAAAAACGTAAGTTTTTTTTTTTTTTTGAAAAAAAAGATTAAAATGTAAAAAGAAAGAGTTTCTATTTATGATGTTATACCCTGCTTAAATTTTGTTAAATTTCGGTAATGACACCACGAAATTATAAAAAAAAATCTTATGCAACTCCAGAGGTTTATTTAAAAATTATTGGAAAGAAAGATGTGAAAAGTAGTGGACTACAAATAATAATTACAATCAAAAAAAGAAAACAAAAAAATAAAAGAAAACGAAAAGAGGTCTAAAATGAGATGATAATGGGTGAAAATAACTATAATATAGAAATCGAAAGAGAAGAGGAAATGTGATATATCTGTTGGGATTTGGTCATCAGTCCCAAAAATCAAGCAACAACAACTGATACAACAACTCCAACAAATTATAAAACACACCCGTGAGCAATTTATACCAGTAGACTTGATTTTTCGAATTTTCTTGACCTAAAAATGATGAAAATTTTGAAAAACAACTTGAAGAATTAACAGCATCTTTTTATCGAATAGATGCTAATAAATATCAACTATATATTTTAATTATATTCATTTTTCAAATTAATTTATTTTTATTTTTATTTTTATTTTTTTAAATTTTATTTAACGTTATTTATTAAACTATAAAGCAATATTTATTAATTTTTTGATATGATATTTAAAAATCTATTTATATTAATGATAATAAATCAAAAAGAAAATATGAAATTGTAAATTTTTCATGGAAAATATAATTTATTTGTCATTTAATTTTGTAGTAATTTATTCATTTTAATTTTGAGCCAACAAAAAAATTCACGTGTTCCACAAAATAGGAAAAAGTTACATTCTTTTCCCGAAAAGGAAATAAGTAATAATTATTTTATTATTTTTTCGAAAGATCATTATATATTATTTAATTCTGACAAGTAATAAACATAAGTATTTCTTTAAAAAATTTCAAAAAAGATTGATAATAAGATTAATATAATTGATGATTTAAAACTAACCAAGATCCTTTTTTTTTGTTTTTAAATTCATTAATCTCCCATTCCATGTGACATATGAATTCCATAAATCTTGGAAAGTGGGATTACTTGTTCTAACGAATTATCTTCTACTAAAATTAATTCTTCTTAGCCACAAATCAGTACTATGAAGGAAAAGTTCCGTAGCTTTTAGAAGTGCTTATTGAATCGAATTTTGATTCTTCAGATTAATTCTCTACCAAGATCCAGTTAATTCATTCGCGAGGACATATTTGTATGAAAGACCCTAAAATAGGTCTTTGATAATAGTCTTGCCAAATAATTTCGCTGTCAAAAAAAAATAAAGAAAATTGAAATCGATAAAAAAATAATAATAAATTGTCCAAATCACATAAGTGAACAATTGAATAATATAATTACCAATGTTACTCGTGGAGATTTGTGCAATGATACTCTGGGAAACTCGGTAAAAAATATAATCGTTTTGCTACCAACTTCCAATTCTTACCGATTCTTCAACAGTTTTTTTCTAGCAAGATTATTTACTGTACATCAAAATCAAAAACGTATCTTTCAACAAAAAATGATCTGGTTTCTAAAGTCTTTTGCAATATTTTACAAATCAATAATAATGATAATGATGATGATGATGATAAATATGTATATCTATAAACATTGTTCTCGAAATAAATAATTTTATACATTAAAGTTGTTAATTTACCTTTATATTCAACAATTGAAAGCGTACCAGAGTATCGACAACAAATATCAATAAATTCTTTTCGAAGACTTAATAGTTTAAAAAAAAATTACTGTGATTAATTGTGGTTAAATTTAAATGAATGCTCAAAATATATATTTTCTTACCTTTTATAGCATTTGAGAATACAATCTTTGCTATGATTCCTATTGTTCGTCCATCGTCATCAACACTATCATTGTCAACATCATCAACACTATCATTATCATCATCATCATCAATCATCATCATCATCATCATCATCATCATCACCACCATCATCACCATTATCATCATCATCATCGTCGTCGTCATTATTATAATTATTGCTACTTATGATTACTATCATGATTACTATAATCAATAATTATTGGAATTATTTCATTCTAATTAATTATTATCTACCATCATCGAATCGTCCATATTATTAGGTTCGGTCTCGACCTCTTCTTTCGTTTATTAATTGGTTTTAATAAATTATTACACGGCGAGCTTTAATCTTATTAACATATGATGACTCCAATATAAAATATTCCTTTCATCCGTAAGCCTCTTCTCGTTGCATCAATACTAATCATATATAAAATTATTATTAATAATATTATTATTATCCAATACAGTAAATATCCAATAATCTAAGAACCGCATGATATTGAAAAATAACTCTTGCTAATATAATATTTTATTCGTTTTAAATTCCCATAAAACGTTAGCTTATCTGGATTGCTCTATAAATGTAAAAATAACGATTATTAATGATCAAATTATTATCAATTAAATTATATCATCACAAATGAAATATATTAATGTTAATTATTATATCTCACAATAATTTCAATATTTACCTTTGATAATTTTCCTGCCCCCGATGATTTGGCAAATTTATATACTGATGCCGTAAGAATGTGTCAACACTAGAATTTTGACGACACGGTCATAAATATTTGGTTGATGCGGATATCGCAGTTTTTCCATTTATGCCTTTACAAAATAATTATTATTAATAATAAATTATCAATTTAAAATAAATTCATTTTAAAAATTGCAACTAACTCTTGTTTTCATAATATAATTTACCTAAACGATCTTTTCTCTTTTTACGTAATTCTTCCAAATTCAAAAAATATTTTACTTGAGTTGGTCCTCTTTTCAATGCGTATTCAAAATTTGATAGTTTTTTAATAATATCTTTTAAATATATATATATATATACACACATTTATTTATTAATTTATTATTAAAAAAACACGAGTAGCTTGGAATTAGGGTTGCCATAATTGTGTTGAAATGCTTATATGAGCTTTCGTAAAATGCCCTTCGTTGCCAAATCCTTGAGTTCAAGTATCATTTGCTCGAGGTTAAACTGTACTTTTTCTGCCATTTTTGACAATTTTTTTTTTAAAAAAAAAATATTAAATGCTATGTGATAAAATTCAAATGCTAATTATGATTGGTCAAAATTGAAACTAACTTGTAATTGCCATCGTAACACGAAATTCTGATTGTGTTTTGTGTGTACTGTTGCGGTCTGCGCAGAACAAGTGGAAAGTTAAGCCAATCAGTCTCAATAAATTTGGGTCAATCACATGATAATTCAATGTACTACTAACACACTTTCTCTTGTGCGCAATATCCTAAAACACAGCAAGACAGGCAATCAGTTGATCTAAACCTGCTTACTAACACTCACAAACAATGCAATTACGTGTAATATCTGAAGGTACAGTAAGCAAGTGAAGTAAAAGTATCTTTACTATATGCTTTGTACACTACCGAAATTTAACAGACTTTTTGAAGTAACTTGCCAAGAATTATAAAACAGTTTATTAAAAGAATTATGAAAATTTATTACAAAAATATATCAATAGAGATATATCACTGCGTTGGCGTGTCTTATCTCTATTGTTATTCCAATATACGAAATTATTTATTACTATTAAAAATTAAAACTATTACAAAAATTATTTATTATTATTAAGACTATTTCAAAACTATTTGTATTTATTATTACTAGTATTATTTGAGGAATTATTTATTATAAAAACATAAGAAAAGTAATTATGAATTATTAGGATTGTTACGAAATTATTTTGTTATTAAAAATGTATAAAGAAATTATTGTTGTCAAGGTAAAATATTATATGAATTTTAAAAGTTTCGCGAGAGGGAAAATCTCCTTTTTCTTCCTTCCCTACCGCAGTTATTTTATAATTTTTCTACTTGTTTACCTTCATCCTCTGTTATCCATAAAAACGTTTTTGTGCCAGGATGAATAAACAGTTATCCTGGATGATGGATGACACACAAAGATAATTCATCCAAATAGTGACACATATCATCCTCCATCATCCCCCGTGACTCCGGCTATTTTCGTGCCGCCTCAATACCTTCTAAAAATCATAAAGAATTATGACGTATTTATGCATATTCAGCCTTTTGTTCCCAGATGATCATGTTACACAAAATTTATATGTTACCCCATAAGTATCTTACCATTAACGCAGAAACCATATGCTTTGAAATTATTACTAGACGTTCTTCTACAGCTTTTCTAACATATTATGAAATGGCATCAATGGCATCATTCAGTTTAAGTGAGATATATTAAGGATGAATTTTAGAAATAATATGTAATTAGATCCATCAAAATAATAAATTTTTATATTTTATTATTTTTATTTATTTTTATTAAATATATTGACACTTTTTTTTTCAACTTCAAATATCATATTCAAAGAAAGAAAATAAACTTTAAATGAAAATATATTTATTATTATAATTTTATTATTATTATTATTATTACCAATTTACTATGATTAATTTCTATTTCAAATCTATTCAAAATATCTTGTATTTCTATTAGCATAATGGAAGTTCATATAAAAAGTATATAACTAGGGAATATGTTATGGGTAATATATAAAACAAAGTGTTCTTTGAACTATGGTAACTTATTTCACTTAGACATATAATGTATATATAATAAAAGAATTATAAATATTGTTGTCCAATAAAATTATACAAAAATCATTTAAGTGATATCCCGTCAAAAGGAACTTCTGTCATGCTATCCTTTTATATATTTATATGGAAAATTCTGAAATCAGCAATAATAATCTTCCATAAATTCTATGAGAATATTCTTTCTTCTTGAGGAAAAGAATTCCTTGTACATTTTGGCCAATTGCTTATAAGTAAAGTTTATACTGTAAGTATATAGACAATACGCTCTTAACCATTAACTAAAATTCTTCCTTTCTAGTATAAAAAGCAAATGAATATAATAAAATAAATGAAACAACAATATTTGTCATTAGGAAGAAATAAATGATTCTAATGGATTTTGAGGTCAGGTTTCAGATCAAATACTACTTAATGAGTTGTTTCACATAACAAAACATTGCAAAAAAACGTAAATATATGTAAATTTTAAGCTAAACACTTTCATTTAGAGACTAAAATTTATTAACATGTTAAAGTATTGTGATATTTAAGATTTTTGATATTTCAATATATATTTCTGCTACAGCTAAACGCAACACATAAATCTTCAATCATGATTTTCCATAGTATCAAATTGATTTTTTTAAAACTTATTCTTTGACCAATTAAATTTAATTAATATCTATTATACTTAGAGCATATTTTAAAGGAAGGGGAAGCCCGTTACATTTGCATTATCAATCTGATCTGATCCCATTTTTTAAATACAAACTAGATTAGGTGCATATAACTTCATTGCATTGGCTGATTATTTAATTTTTGAAGAACAGGTTTTTTTATTTTCATCAGTTTTAATTATAAATAAATAAAAAAATAAAAAAATAATTACAATTATTTATTTATAAAATAAAAATGTTAATAAAAAACTATTCATGTATTTAATAATACACCGCCACATTTGTTATTTATTATTTAATCAATATTAATTATACCATTTCCTTTTGATGAAAATTCTTCTTCATATACAGTTTTTTGGACTTGAGTTGTATCCTTGAGAGCTTCAGCTTCACCCAAGGCTATCAATGCTAATATTTGTACCTTCAGTGGTTTAGCATTGCTGGTTCCAGGTTCCAATTTATTCTTTCTTCTTCTTCCAACAGTTTTTAGTATGGGATTTGTAATTTCCATGGTGAGTGGTAGAATGCAAAAATCAAAGAACCACCACTTGTGGACATATACTCTGAAATTAATTTGAGTAATTTTTACTAGGGCTAACCCATGAACAAAAGTAAGATGTCCAATCATATACAAGGAGAATCATGCCAACGACTAAATTTTTTTTTGTTGGATTCTTGGTGAACAAATCTATAAAGCAAATTGCAGATATGAGTGTGCATTTTTTAATAATTGAAAAATCAAATGGATTACAAAAAAAAATTTTTTTTAAAAATTCAAATTAATTAGTTCATTCTAGTTTCGATAATTACTAATCACTATTGTAGTTAAATAACAATAGTGATTAAATAAAATAGTTTCATTCTATTCTAATTTTAAATAATCATTAATTACTAATCACTATTGTACTTAAATAACAATAGTTTCATTCATTCTTTTTTTTAACTCTAATTTTAAAAAATTTAGATTCTCCATTCTTATGTGATTAGGCACTTACAATGGGACACAATTGTTTTTTATTTATTTTTTTAAAAAAAAATTCATTAACTAAATTAATAATCATTATTAAGTTAGACCAAATTATATCTGATTTGATTTTAATTTTTATTAAGAAATTAACTAAACAACTAAAAAAAACCAATGCATACACTATTGTGACAAAATCAAATCTCTCTTAATCAGAATAATCCTTTAATTGTTGTTGTGACTTCAATCTAATTATTACTATGGTGTGTTTCATCTATAAACAACAATTTCTGAAATTTCATGATTAATAACATGTGACTTTTTGGCATATAAAATTTTAAAAAAGTATCAAAAAAAAAACAGAAATTGAATGAAATTTTTATTTAATGTTTTTAATTATTGTTTTTTATTTTATTATTATTTTTTTATTATTTTTGTAAATTATTTGATTCATTTATTACAAAATCTGGAATAGTACAATATAATTTATATTTTTTGACAACATATTCAACAAGTTTATCAGTAATTCCATTCTATATAACTCCATGCCTTTCTTATTGTAATTATATCAACTGTATCTAAGCCTTCAGGAACAGTACACTGTAAACCAGACCATGAATAGTTACAGTTTCCATGAGTATATGCATCAGAAAAAATTTTTAAATGGTAGCCAAAGTTGGATAATGGTACGTTGGTTAACATTGGCCAACATTTATGTTGCTAACCAATGGAATGTTGACCAACATTTTTTATTAATAAATTTTTGCAAATGATAATAAATGGTATGTTAACCAATGCTAGTTAGCACAAACAATTATCAATGATAATGTTAATCAATTCTAGTTAATGCAAATGATTATTAATGATGATGTTAATGTTATTGTTAATAATTATTTGTATTAACTAATGTTGATTAACGCCATTGTTAATAATCATTTGCATTAACTAGCATTGGTTAACATACTATTTATTATTGTTTGCAAAAAATTTATTAATAAAAAATGTTGGCCAACATTCTATTGGTTAGTGATATAAATGTTGACCAATGTTAGCCAACACACTGTTAACCAATGTTGGTCAATGGTTATAAAAATGCCATTCAATAAAATTAAGTTCGCAATGAAATTAGAATAAAAAACACATTTGTAACCAGCTTCTATAATAGTTTCTTCTAATGCACTTTTTTTGACTTAAAAAGTCAGGTTGTAATGAAATAATTTTTCTTGCACAAAAATCAATTCAATTTTCATCTCTACACCAGAAGTTAATCAATTTTTCCATATACCAAGTTCAAATGAATTTCTTTCATTCTTTTTGGTTCACCATTTTCATTTATCATTGATTGATATTGATTATTTAATTCAAAATCTTATCTCTCGTTTTTGGTTGTTTACCTCCAGACTTTAAATTCATTTTACTGGCTATAAATATATCATATTTAAATGCTGCATGGTTTGAGCTGTTATCAAATGCAAACAGTGCAATACAATTAGGAAAATGTGTTTCAAAAATTGGAATTGGTTTTGTTTTTACTTGATCAATTAAATGTTCACTTGTCTAAAACCCTTTTTGATTTTTTCCAGGTTGAATATAAACATATGCTTCTTTTGATATAGAGGGATTCTCTTGAATTTGTTGTGAATTTAATTTAAGTCTGCCACATTCTTCTGAAAAATTCACTAACTATTATTGAATGCCCATTTCCTTTTTTACATAATGGTAATTTATCAGATTTTCCCCACACTCCTCTTTTTCCATCATTAGAATAAAATATGCATTCATCATAAGTTACAAAAATATTTCTTTTTCATTTAATTTCAAAATTGGTGATTTTTTTCCATATTTTCTTCTTCATATTTTATTATATATTTTTCATATTCAAACATTTTCTCCAAAAATAATTTACATTGCTTGACAACACCAGGATGTTCATGTCCATCATAAAATGTTCCTTAATATATTTAAAAATTTAAATATATTTTAAAAATTAAATGTATTTAAAAATTATAAACAATATTTTT
Organism: Diversispora eburnea; assembly: GCA_910592015.1. Classification (NCBI taxonomy): domain Eukaryota; kingdom Fungi; phylum Glomeromycota; class Glomeromycetes; order Diversisporales; family Diversisporaceae; genus Diversispora; species Diversispora eburnea. Next base: position 23,451 of record CAJVPK010000447.1, on the reverse strand, counting down.
ATTATAAAATATATACCTTGCTTATGTGATTGAAAAAAATAACTAAGTACATTTAACTGACACTTTGCAATTGCCAAACTTATGGTTTTTTTCATAATTCCAGAATTATTTAATAAATTTTGTTCAAAAATTCTTTAAATTTTTTTGGTGTAATTGTTTCTTTTTGAGATAAAATCCATGCATGACATTATTCAGCTATATTTTCATCATCTATTAATCTGATTATTTTTTGATATTTTCCTTGACAGTTTATTGGAAGGTAAGGTGATTATATTTAAGCCAATAATTTGTCCAGTATTGAATCGTTCTTGCTTTGAATGATGTATATTCAATAAAAAATCAATTGTGCTGCTTCTTTACAGTCTTTAATTTTTCCTTTTCCATTTTCATTTAATCTTATTAAATATTCAAAAAAAATACACATTTTTTATTATATTCCATTACTGTTAATATTTTTTGTTGATCTTGAAGTTCAAGTTTCAAATTCTTAATCTTTCATTTATATTATAATAATTCCATTTGTCATAATCCGTATTTAAAATCTCACCAAAATCATCAGGAATTGAATTATTCATAAAAGTTTTTATTTTTACTGTTCCTTTTGCTGCTTTTGCAAACATACCACTAGATCCATATTTATCATAAAATATTGATTTTTAGTTTTTCCAGAAAAATAAGGTCCATGCTTTTCCTTTTCCAAATGAGCATCATTTCTCCATTTTGATTCTAAAAATTTGTCTTTTATTTGTTCAAATATTGAATTTTCTTTTATTAAATCAGATTCTTCATCCCATCCACTATCATCATCATTTCCCCATTCTTCATCATTATTAAATTCATCATAATTACATATTTTTTTTTGAAAATCTCCCATTATGGGTGAGTCATTATTATCTATTAATGATAATCTAATAATCTAATCAAAATTTAACATTGTTACACATTATTTTATTATTTTTAAATAAAAATAAATTCCGAAATCTGAAGATTTTATTAATAAAATATATAAAAAAATATATTTTCTTTAAATTATTATAAAATAACTTTTATAAAAATAAGAAAATTAAACTGATAGAATTAAAGCTTAGGATCTGTAGATTATTTTTATCAATTTATTTTTTTATTCCTTTTTTAGAAAAAGTTATAACATTTTAAAGTTATATAAATTTATTGTGGCTTATAGATGAAACACACCATAAACTTCTAAAAAACTTGTTATCGATTTGATTTCCAAAAAAAAAATTAGTAAATCAGCACTATTTCTAATCAACTATTTAATTAACCTGATTTTGTGGAGGTATTTTTTACCTCCTATTTCTCAACCTCTTGATCAAAAGGATGAGATTCCTCTTTAGGCTTATAAAAATAAAAATAAAAAGAATTAGGATTAGAAATAGGAATAAGGAAAAAAGAAAGGTTGAGTAAAGAACACAATTCATCAAATAAGGTCATGTTTTGGGAAAAAAGGAAATGATTCACATAACACGATTAAATAAAATTAGGTCGAACCTATCTCCTAAAATCATATTAGGTTAATTACAAATGCATTTAAAGTTTTAATTTTATTTAACTACAGTATGTACTATACAGTGGGTAAAATTTTTTAAAAAAATGAATAAATTTAAAACGCTAATTGTGCCAGAATGAGTACTCTAAATGGCATAAACTTTTTATCATTCGATCCCTTATACTGAGGCTATCATATGAATTTTTTTTTTATTTTGTTAAAATAAAATACCTATATTTAGAGAAATTACACTTCAAATAAAATTGACAAAAACTAATAAATTTGATCTTTAATTGTTATCTATACTGGAATCGATAAATTATAAAGAAAGATGTCAACTATCTTATATGAAATTGTAGCCAGAAACAATATCTACAATTTTAATTAGAATCACGTTTTCTAGTATCTAGTGAAATTTTGATTTTACTTAGATCTGAATAAAGATGAATGAAATTTATTAAAAATTTTAAAAAAAATATGAAAATTCTTATCAATCGTTTCTACATATAAAGATTTTTATTTATCAAATTACTAATAAATATGCTATTAAGTAACATTAAAGCTAAGAAAATATAGCATCTTTATAAAGTATTCAGACATATTCAGTTTAAGTCGAGCGAATAATTAATGATTAAATCTTAGAGAATAATTTTTGAATGTCTGGTGTTCAGCGGTTGATATTAATCCAATTCGTAAGTAAAAATTCTAAAACTTTACAGAAGATGTTCGCATTATTGACTATAATTTTTCTTTATCAATAGTAAAATGATCGATAATAATGCCTTAGAAATTTGTGCGGTGGGCAAATTTATTATCTTTGATACTAAAAAAATCTGAAAATAATTATCAAATATTACTACATATTAAAGTTCATTATTTATTAATACAACAACAACATTATTTGTAAGTTTTTAGAGTTTTACTTACGAATTGAATTAATATCAATGGTTGAATGCCAGACGTTTGAAAATTATTCTCTGAGATCTAATCATTAATTATTCACTCAATTTAAACTGAGTATATCTGAATACTTTACATATGATGCTATATAGTCTCAGCTTTAATGTTATTTAGTATTAATTTTATTAGTAGCTTAGTAAATAAAAACTTTTATATGTAAAAAGATTTTTTTATTTTTTAAATTTCGGTCATTTTTATTCACGTCTAAGTAAAATCAAAACTTTCATTATATACTAGGAAAAATAATTCTAATTAAAGTTGTAGGTATTATTTATAGCAATATTTCTATATAAGATAATTGGAATTTATCTTTAAAACCATCAATTCCAGCACGGACAATTATTAAAGATTAAATTTATTATTTTTTGTCAATTTTATTTGAAGTGTAATTTCTCTACATATAAGTATTTTATTTTAACAGAATCTAATAAAAAAAGTTTGTGCAATTTAGATTACTCATTCTGGCACAATTAGCATTTCAAATTTAGTCATTTTTTAAAATTTTTCAACTGTCTGTTAACTTTTGATCACTCACTGTATGTACAAAAATAAAAAAAAAATAATAACATAACATTACCAAAACGCTTTTGATTTATATACATAGAAAATTTTGAAACCGGCGGTAATTTTCTTCCGTACATTCTACGAAAATATTCAGAATATTCTTTTTCTTGAGGAAAAGAATTCCTTGTATGCGGGTTAATGCATATAGTTATAGTCTTTTTAAAAAATTCTAAAATTTCTTTAATCACTTTCTTTTAACTAATTTATTTTTATTTTACTTTTATATTGAATGCATATTTGTATTACCAATCTCATTTTACTAAGGCCCAATTCTCGGAGTAACTGCATGTGTATACTGTATGTATATAATGTGAATATTGCAAAATGAATATTTTACCCTGGCATGATCAATCCCAAAAATTAAAAAAGATAATGATTCATCAATAGATCAAATCTTATCATGGAATTCGTCATCAATCCAAGTATTTAAAAACAAAAAGGAGTCAGACAAGTGATAATAAAAAAAAATATAGATCCTACCTTTAATAAATACAAAAGAATCTACCTTGTTAATCTACAAATCCCAAATTCGAATCCAAGATGTTAAGTACTACTTAAAATAATAACTTAAATTTGAGAATTTAGAATAAAAAACTAAAATATTTCGGAAGAATATAAGTAATGTCTGATTTAAAAAGCCAAAAAGCAAATAATAATCAAGATTATTAGTAGTCGAAAAGATAAATTTAGCTTTTATACAGCCATAAAAAAGAAAATTCATTATCTAAGTTATCTGTGGCATTATTTTTATTATAGTTTGCTTGAAAATTATGCACAATACTTGTAAAATAATTCTTTGTATTAATAAAATATATTAAATACAAATTTTGATGATTTTAGTGAATATGATTGAAGAAATAAGATTGTGAATTTTTCACATCATTAAATCTATAAGTAATTGGTGTTTCTAAATTATAAAAAATACTAGAAATTTGAGCTAATAAAATGCCCGACCCTGAATTTCTGTGATTTGAAATATTTTAAATCTGTTAAACTTTACATACAGTATTATTAACCCAGTATTAAAATACAAACGGTCAATATATAAAAGAAATTATATATTAATATTCTAAAATAGCTAGATTTAAAACCTTACATTTGTAATTTTCAAACAAACTGAACGCGAGTTATATTTGATAAATTTAAATGATTTCTATAGAAAATGTAATATTTGCTTTCTTTAACTGAACTTTAACCGAATAGAATATTTAATCGACTCTTAGGTCATATATTTATCTTGATCATCAATTTTTTCTTTATAAATAATCAAATTATTGTTACAAAAAATATGTATGGTAAAATAGTAATATAATATATTCGTTGATATCTATGCAAAAGAAAAAACAGAATCTTGTGCAATTATTTATAAAATTTTCACTAAATTATAAAGTAATTATTTGAAATTATCTAATGCGATAGAAGTAAAAGCAAAAAAAAATAAAAATAAGATAAAAAATAAATAATTTATTGGAATAAAGATATAATAGATTTTAATAATAATTGTATTTATGCCTTCGATCAGTATTGTACATTTTGCTGTCCCAATGTCCATGTCCAATGTCCCACTGTCCCTATCCTTAACTAGATTATAAATAGATATTAAAACTTTATAAATAAATGTAAAAATGGATTCTAAACATCTTTAATTAATAGTTCAAAGTAGGTTTTAATAATAAAATTCGTAATATTTACATTTTTTTTAAAAAAAAAATTTTGTCTTAACATTGTCCCAAGGTGTCCCTTGACAACGCTGCCTTCGACTATAAAACATTCATTAATTATACAACAAATTTTCTTCGCTTAAAGTCATCTATTTGGTAAAAAACATAAATTAATAAAAAATAATTAAAAATAATTAAATTTGTTAAAAAATTTATTTTGATCTTCAATGTTTTCTTGCAGTATAATTCATCTAAAATATTTTTAGAATTTTCCGCACTTGAGTTATGGTCTGAATTTTCAAATTAGAACTATTATTGGAAAATTATTAATAATCAGAAATCAATCAATAACTGAAGAATATAAATAAATTAAATACAGTATAATATAATTCTTACTTGAAACCCATTATATCAAAATGGTCATTGAAATAGATATATAGAAATCATGTATAAAGACTATTCTTAAATACCTGATATTTTTGAATTAATAGATTCAAACATGGAATTTAATGATATGCTATAATATCTAGAATTAGGATGCTAGTATCCTGGATTTTTTATAAATGGCTTTTTTGATTTGATCATTTCACGTCGTTTGTCTTTAGCTTTCATTAAATTCTAACCAATTTATCTGGATACCATTTTTTGACATAATATTCAGAACCATAATTCTATTTTTGGTCGTTGAGAAGAATCAGGGTGCCAACATCTTTTCATTAAATTTGCCTAATATTCTGGTGTATCTTCTGTAATTTCTGGTCTTTTTCCATCTAAAATATCTAATATAAATTTTTGATCATGAAATGGTTTATGTCCTGATGTCATTTGCCACATAATCATTCCTAAACTATAAATATCTAATGCATATGAATATGGTTGATTTTTAGATAATTCTGGAGCCATATATGGAATTATTCCATATATTTGAGATTCCCGTACAATGTTTGCTGGTTGACTAAATCCTAAATCTGAAATAACCGTGTTATTATAATTATAATACTAATTTTTTATATCATTAATTTTCCTATTAACAAGAATTTTGTCACTCGATGTATAATCTTCTTATCATAAATATTTTAATTCCTCTAACAATACTATCTAAATAATAAGTTTGTAAGTATTTCAAAGTTTTTATGCATAAAATGATGCAAATCTCCATCCGGTAAATATTTTAAAACAAACATAGTTTTTTGTTGTGAATCCTGCGTTACTCCATAGCATTTCATGCGTAAATTTACGAAATATTACGCGAAAATCAGTTTTTTGAATTCGTTCGCAATTTATGCAACAGGGAACGATTTTCTACTAAGGTATTTCTAAGATGAATCGAAAGTCCTTGTACCTAGCTACAAGTTTTTTTCCTATAGCATCGATGTTCGTCGAGATATTTACGCCTAAATTCGGACGTCGGTGAAAAATTTTTCGTAATATCATATTACGAAAATTTTTGATCTCGATGAATATTAATGTTACAGGAATGTTTTGTAGCCAGTGTAGCCAGGAACTAAGGCTTCCGATCCATCTTAAAAATACTTTAGTATAAAATCGCTCCCTGTCGTATAAATCGCTTTTTTTTTGCAAATTTTTCAAGAATTTACGAAAATTTACGTAAGTGGCGTATATCGAAAGTTTACTCCCCGAAAATTTTCTTGATAATTATGTCTTTGTAATAATTGAACTCAGACCTGAACTTAAATGTATGTTTCAACTATATTTTTCAAATACAATAAATAAATATTAACAAATTAAAATAATTAATAAAAATCCATAAATGATTCGTTTCCACATTCTGAGAATTTCAAACCAATTTCTTGTTTTGTAACATAATCTTTATAGTTCAGATTGAACCGCCTTGCCTATTTTCTCTAGATATTTAAACTCTTAAAAAAGGAAACCATTCTAAAAATGGATCACGCAAAAATTTATTTGATGATGACTGTTGTGTCCCTTTGATAAAATTATGTTGCCATGAGAATAATAACATGAATGTGCACTCGTATTAATTTTGCAGTGTAAACATTCGTATTACTCATAACCAAATCTTCTTTTAGTCATTTTTTTCAGTATAAAAAAGTTGGAATGAATTTATGAATAATAGTGGAATTTCTTATTTATATATATATATTTATTGGAAAAAATACGTTTGTCGAATGTTGAGAAAGTTCTACGTTCTGCATAGATTTTTCAATAAATACTTTTCTAGAATCATCTTTTATTTGAAACACGTAATACGAATTACTGTTTAATGATTGGAATGTTCTTTATTTTGAAAAAATTAAAATCTCTATAGAAACATAATATAAATATAATATATATATAAAAATAAATAATAATTAAAAAAAAAGAAAATGCTTAAGTTAATCATAAAAAAATATTGTGTATGTTTTGTATGCTATATATGGAAAGTGAAGTTGAAGTGGTAATGCCAATAATTAAATACATTTACCAATAATGCATATTAATATATTAAATTATTATATATTGCTTATTTTATAACTATTCTAGTCTGCGCGTAAAAAAAAAACATAATTAAATTATAAATATACTGTGTGTATAAATGTACATCTCAGATATAAAGTTTAACTACTGTGCGTGCTTTACTACGTTTTTTTTTGCATTTATCAACGTAAAAGGTGATCGATCGCAAAAAATAAATATATTATGTAAATATACATATATGTGTTTATATATATATATTGTCATTATATAGAAAGGTGTTTTTTAATGTAAATTTGTGTTTGTGCTTTGATAAAAATTAAAAAAAAATAAAATAAATAATAAATAATTAATTAAAATAAAGAATTAAATTCGATTTTTGATAAGAATTATTTTTTCTCTTCAAAAAAAATAGTGTATAAATGGCTATGTACGTTTTACATTTATTTCTATATACAAAAAGATAGAAAAAATATTAATTAAAAAAAAAAAATAATAATAAATATATATAAAGGTAATGATATGCGTACGAACGTATTAGGTCTAATTCCAATTTTTCTTTTTTTTTTTTTTTGTTTATTTCATTAAAAATTTTTATTTTTGAAACCATTGTTTTTTTTTAAAAAAAAAAAAAAAAAATAAATAAAAGAAATATTTTTTTTAACCTAAACTTGAATTTTATATATATATATATATTTACTATTATTTTTTTTTATTACTACTATCGGCTATGACAAAAAATTATTTTTGTAAACCCAATAAATGTCCGTTGAAAGTTCATTTTTGTTTATATTATTGTCATTATTATTGTTATTATCCAAATTAGGTGTAGAAGATACAGTAGACGTATTTTCAAGGTCAATAGAATAATATGGTGAACCTGTAGGAGTTAAAGGAAAAGTAGGAGAAGAACTATTTGATTTATTTGATTTACAAGATGAAGTAGAATGTGGTGGAAGAGAAATAAAATTTCCTAATAATGTTGAAGGAATATCATTACTATTGTTATCATTACGATTGTCATTACTGTTGTTAGTGTCATTTAATAAATTAATGTAAGACGGTAATCCCGATAATTCCGATAATTCCGACAATTCCGAAAATTCCGATAATGTTGGAGTTGATTGACAAGAAAATTGAAGAGGGGGAGAAGCGGTAGAAGAGGAGGAAGAAGAAGAAGAAGAAGAGGGAGAGGAAGAAGAAGTAGTTGTATTTAAATTGTTGTTAATTAAAAAGGATTCAAAAGAATCAATAGAATAATTTGTTGAACTTCTTCGAGAATAGGGCGGAGTAGGTATAAATGCATTCGTATCAATTCCATTAATAATTTGAAAGAGTTGTTCATTAAAAGATTCATTAGAATTTTCTTGAGTATTACTTTCCGGAGAACAATTGGGGGGAAGCCAAGATTGTTGTTGTTCTTCGGAAAATAAAGGAACTGGCATGTCAAGAAGTCTACTGTAATCGGGAAAATTATTAGAATAAACGAAAAATGTATTATTTGGATTATTAGGATTATTGTCATTATTGGTAAAATTATTATTATTATTATTATTATTATTAATGTTATTAATGTTATTATTAATGTTATTAATATTATTAATGTCAAGAAATTCATTAATTTCATTAATTTGATTAATTTCGTTCAAAGATGATGAAGAAGAAGAAAAAGATGACGAATGAGGAGGAAGAGGAGGAGACGGAGGAAGAGAAGGAAAAGAAGGAGAAGAGGAGAAATGTTGCATTGTCCCCGTTGGTGATGAAAGTTGCGAAGAATTTTGTTGTGATGAAGATGACTGTTGTTGTGCGATATGTTGAACATATAATTTCTCAGCCTCACTCGAAATTTGAGAAAACGTATCTCTCACAATCGAAGATTCCTTCTTCCATTTGGCAGCTATCATAGGTGATAACTGAGTCATAGGATAATTTAAACCTTTTCCTTTCAAAAGTTGAACATATTCATTCCGAAAGAGGATGAACCCATTAGGAAACCTAGCTAACTTTGGTTTTAAAATAAGTTTTGCGACTAATTCATCTACCTGGGTAGATGGAGGAAAAGGTAATTTGTAAGGTAAAATTAGTCGTTCTTTATGAATATCGAGCTTAATTTTTTGTTCTCCTCGTTGGATAGATTTCAAAGACCTATTTTTTTTATGATTCTTATCAACGCGTTTAGTAGATTTTTTTTTAGTTTGAGTCATTTTATGTTTATAAATATTTTTTTTTAATGATTGCTGAAAGACAATAATATTTATTTTTGATATTTTTTTTTCGTTAACTGTCCTATTTTTTTTTTTTTTACGTAAAGAATAAAATTAAAATAAAAAAAAAAACGTTACTGCTAAGAAATATTTTGAAATATTGTGTGAAATATTTTGTAAATATTATGGATCAAAATACGAATTTACTAAAAATGTCATAAAATAGAAACTAAGAAAATTTTAAAAAACAGAAAAAAAAAAAAAAAAAACAGAAAAAAAAATAACAAAGAAACAAAAAAACAACACGGTGGTTTTAAAAAGATAACCACGTTGGTTTTATAATTTTTTTAAACAGGTGGCTTTTTGTACTTTTTTTTTTTTATTTACAACAAAGAAAAAGATTATGAAAATATAGTTTTCTGTATTCTTTTTCTTTTACATGTAAGTAATTGTCCGTTGTAGATAATGCGAGATGATATTTGTACACTTTAGAGACGACTGTTATTATTATTATTTTACTATTGACCAGTGTTGGCGAGAAATGAAATGATACTATTTTTAGTATCAATTTTTATTTTTGGAAAATAGAACATGAGGTAACCTTTTTTGGTTAAAATCCTGAAAAAGACGGGAAAATTAAAAACAAATTCAATAAATGTTACATTTTTTTTTTAATGAACATGTAAATAAATAAATATTGTGTGTAGTAAAATATAAATTTAATTTTATTTGGAGTAATTGTAATAATTGTTTTTGATATACTTTCGCTCGAATCAAATATTAAATTATACATATTATTTAAATATTTTATTATAGAGTTATTCATATGACAATATTATTATTTATTTATTTATTTATTTATTTATTTATTTATTATTATTATTATTATTATTATTATTATTATTATTATTATTATTATTATTATTATTATTATATTTTTATTATTATTATATTTTTATTATTATTATATTTTTATTATTATTTTAAAATATGCAGGCAGGCTTAAACCATGTTAACAAGTATTTAACACAATGGATCACAAGGACAGAATATAATTTATTGATAATTTATTATTAATTTAGAATAAAAATTTTTTGAAATATTATTTACCATATTAATCATATGAATACTTTATAAATAACAACAATGTGAATAAAAAAAATTTATAAAATTATGATTATTATAATACACATTTTATTGTACAAGATAATAATCAGGAGTATCATTTTGATATAAAAAATATAATTTTTATTTATGATTTTTTAGATTTTTTATTTTATAATTTACATTTTATAATTATTTTTTAATTTACATTTGTAATTTATTATAAAAATTTATAATTTGAATGATATGTATTCATGATATTCATGATTTATGATTGTTTATTGTTTCATCAGTGAGTGAGAAAAAAAAACAGGTGATAAAAAATTATGATAAATGACTTTAACTTTGATTCTAAGCTTATTTAAGTTACCGGTTAAGTTTCGGAGATTATCGATTGAAACATAAATCTATTAATAGAATAATTAAATCAGGCGCGAACGTTGAATTTTGAATAAAAAAGAGATGAAGGATTACCCGCTCTTGTGGGTCTAAGATTTACAGTATGTGTTCTGCAT
>CAJVPK010000447.1:0-7500 GCA_910592015.1 Diversispora eburnea | reverse complement strand
GTGTATACGAGTTTAAAAAAAATGTCTAAAAGTAAAGAGAAACCAAGAAAGCCAACATTTACTTGTCCCTTATCGTCTTTATATGCAAGTTTCATGTGAACTTAATGGAAAACAATTTATTCTTTCAGTTGTTCAAAGTTTATCAAATCCCTTACAACCAGGATTTATTTGTTTTTGCAAAGATAAAGCGCAAAAGTTTGACATCTGCTTCTGCGACAATAAATATTTTATATCAAGAACTTTTAGACGGAAAACCAAATATTCTGGACAAATAGTGAAGGATTATACGGAGGCAACACTTCAAAATAATAAAATTCTATAATAAATACGGGTTTTTTATCAAATATGTAAATCATAGAATATTCCAAATATGTAAATCGAAAATTCGTATAGGATTTTCGAATTAAATTAAAAGAACATTCCAAAATGTCGTTTCGGAGATTTTTAAAATGCGATAAATTCTCAACGTTCGACAAATGAATTCTTCGTTTTTTTTAATAATAATATAAATAAGAGGATTATTTTGGATTATTCGCTGTCCATAATTTCTCACGTTTCTATTTTATTTGAATAAATGTCTGGTGGATTTGTTGCAAGAAAACTTGATAGATCTAAGAAATACATCAAATGTCTACAATGCAACAGTAGAAGACTTATTAATAATTATTGTCATATCATTAATTCTCTAATTGTTGCGAACAGTGGCAACATAAAAATTGATAACTTTATCAAAGGAAGACAAACGACTAAACATAATTATCGGTTTTTATAATGGGTTACCTTTAAAGAGTTTAAAGATGTATAGAAAATTGGGCAAGGTGGTTTCAGTCAAATCTTTACAGCTACTTGAAAATTTAGTAAATACATAGGTACTGATGGTAAAGTTAGACGGTCATATTCAGATAAAATTGTTTTGAAAGTATTAAATAACTCCCAGAATGTGGATACAGAATTTTAAATGAGGTAATAATCATTTATTTATTGATTATTTTATTTATTAATGTTATTTATTAATGTTATTTATTGCATTTTAAAAAATATAATTGAAACTTACATTTCAGTTCAAGGGTAAGCCGTTTATGAGTTACAGGAACCAGAATCCCATAATCGGAGTAACACAGGATCCACAAACCCAAAATTATGTTGTTATTTTAGAATATATACCAAATGAAGATTTGCATCATTTTATAAAAACTTAGAAGAATTTACATGGGAATGTAAAATTAATTGTTTATATAGTATTGTTAGTAGAATTCAAAATATTCATAATAAGAAAATTATACATCGAGATTTACATAGTGGTAACATTCTTGTTAATAATAATATTAATGATATAAATAGTTATTCTAATAATGCATTTATTTCAGATTTAGGATTTAGTCAACCAGCAAATATTGAATCAAATCTTTCAAGAGAATCTCAAATATATGGAATAATTCCATATATGGCTCCAGAATTATTTAAATATCAACCATATTCATATGCATCAGATATTTATAGTTTAGGAATGATTATGTGGCAATTGACATCAGGACATAGACCATTTCATGATCAAGAACATGGACCAAAACTTATATTAGATATTTTAGATGGAAAAAGACCAGAAATTACAGAAGATACACCACAAAGTTGGGCTAATTCAATGAAAAGATGTTGACATCCTGATCCTTCTCAACGACCAACAATACAAAAAATTTATGAATTATTGCAAAATTTTATGTATTATTCTATGTATTCTGAAGATGAAATCAATAAAGTATATCCATACAGTTATAACATGTGGTCGGGATTTAATGAAGCTGTAAGTAAACGACTTGAAATGGTTGAATTCAAAAAACCATTTGCAAAAAATCCAGGATATGAACATCCCAATTCTAGATATTATAGCACGTCATTAAATTCCATGTTAAAATCCATTAATTCAACAGTAACAGGTATTTATTGGTTTAAATAATTTTTTTAAATGATTCATTATAACAATAATTTCTTATAGATGACATGATTTCTATAGATATATTCTCTAATGATAATTTACTCTCCAATAATCATTTTGATATAATGGATTTCAAGTAAGAATTAGTAAGAATTATATACTTCAGTTATTAATCGATTTCGCTAATTTATTTTATTATTAATAATATTCAAATAGTTCTAATCAAAAGAATAGTATTGAAAATTCGGACCATAATTCAAGTGTGGTAAATTCTAAAAAACATTTTTTGGATAAATTACTGCAAGAAGAAAACGTTGAAGATCAAAGTAATATTTTTAAATTTTAACAAATTTAATTATTTTTAATTATTTTTTCATTTATTTGTACCTTTACCAAACAGATGAATTTAAACGAAGAAAATTTGTTGAATATTTTAATGAATGTTTTGTAGTTGAAGGTATGGATATAATTATTATTAAAATCTATTATTCTTTATTTTCAATAAATTATTTATTTTTATTTTATTTTTTACTTTCAGATAATTACATTATAATTTAGTGAAAGTTTTATAAATAACTGAACAAATTCGACGAATATATTTGACTATCTTTTGCATTTTATTTTATTTTATTCATATTTTTTACAACAGCTTATTTTTTTACGTATCTTTTTATTTACTTATCACTTTGAATATTATTTATTTTTATTGTAATAATTAAATTAATAAATGAATTTACGTTTTTCTTTAAAAAAACCAATGGTATATAATATAAATGATTTCATAATTTGATTATTTTATAAAGAAAAAATTGTTGAACGTTTGCGATAAATATATGACTTAAATGCTTATAAAATCTTTCATTCAGTTAAAAATACAATTAAAGGAAGCAAATATTAAATAAAGTTCGCGTACTTTTCAGTTTATTTCAAAAATTATAAATCAGAAAGATTATATTTTATTTGCATTCTAATTCTAAAGAAATGTTTACTGAATAATATAATAATATGAACATTTACGTGTAAAGTATATTAATAATTCAACTTTCATTGGAAATTCGGCTTAAAATAACGATATCATTATCTTCGTCACTTGAGAAAATTTATAGCAGTTGAGTTCACCTAATATTAACAAACAAATTCTTTGGCATATTGCATCTAATATTTTTTTTTTTTTTGAATTATTTGGTTCCAATCATTTATTGCAAATATTTGTAGAGTGAGTTTATAATTATCCTAGCCATTGATTTGTGAATTTTTTATAAAGTTATTCCTATCCATATACTGAAATGAAAAATTCCACAGATCAGAAAGTCGTTCCACGACAATTTCTAAAAAATAATTATAGAACTTAGAACTTTCTAACCATTCAATGGATATATGTATCAGGAAATTTTTAGGCGTAAATCTACGTAGTTTCTCAGTAATTTCTTAATTTCTCCAGACCAAAAAAAAAATCCGTTTTTTTGACTTCGATTTTGATTTGTAGGACAGGGAGGGAATTTTGATTAAGGTATTCTTATGGCCGAAAATTCTGACTCGGAGCTACAAGATCAAATTTTTTTTATCCTTTTAGCACCGATCTTCGCAGACATATTGCGGTTTAATTAAAAGTCCTCGTATAAATACCGTAGGTGTTGTAATATTACGTAGATTTGCCCTAAAAAAATTTCAGGATGAGGTTCGAAATGAATTCGAAGACATTGAAGGATCACTTAGTGAAGTTGTTTGAAGGTCATAAATAATTGCCATAATGTATATAAAGTTGGGAGCTTTGTACTTGTGATATTTAATTTAACTCGTTTCTTTAGTTAAAAAAGTTTTTATGATGCAATTATTTATGTACATTTATAATCAACTGATTAATTTATTCTTCTAAGAATTCTATTCTTCCATCATTATATTTTTCTTCTAATCTCTAATAATCATCAATCACTTTAGCACCTGGTTTCATTGAATAATCTATTTCTATACTTTCTCAAGTTGGAGCTCTACTCAATGCAACATGTGCTTACACATCAGCAAAATTGACTCATCTAGAGATACTGTAACATGAGGTAAGAATGTGTGCTGTCAAGGAGGGGAAACTGAATACAAAGTAATCGTATTCCATTAACTCTAAAATAACTGGTATCTTTTTATAATATAAAAACTATGATAATTGCAGTTTTCAAAAAAAGGCCATTATACCTTTATTTTAAGTAACAATTTTCAGAACTACATCTACAGATCCATCCATTATATAATCCTTTTTCAAATGAAGAGATACTTAAAAAAATTCACGCATACTTTCTTTCAAAACTGTTTCTGTTGTATAGCTTATATAATGATATCAGTTTCACTTGGAGAGACTCGGGTATCATTCATAAAATGTACAAAATAATATTAAAAATATTTATTAAATTTACATTAAATGTTTTCATAAATTATATGCATTAAATGTAGAGAACAGAGTCCAAGAAAGAGAAATGTTGAAAAATATTATTAAAAATAGATACTGTAAATATAAAAAAATCTTACCTTGCATAGTCTTAAACCCAGGATCACAAATCTGTAATAAACGTAAGTAAACATAAAAAATTTACAATTTAGATACGAATTCCAAGATAACAGATCTAATCCCAAAGAAGGTAAGTACTTTTTTAAAGATCCATCCATCACAGTAAAGGAATATTTAAAGAAATCCATGGCAGTGTCAAGAAATAACAATTTTAGATCGATCCGCGAATCCACACTATCTCAACACTCTCAAGAAGGTAAGTAATTTAATGAATCCGAAATTACAGAACTAATTTAAAGAGATTTAAATATTTAACCATAATGAAAAAAAAAAAGATTGTTAAGAATATAAAAATAAATATGCACCAAAAATAATATTTGCCTTCCCAAACTCAAAGCTTTAAAAAAAAATAAAAAAAATAAAATAATAAATATGATATAAAGAAATAAAGAATTCAGAATCGACGATATTCAGCTTCTTAGCGATTCATAAAATTCTAAGAGTAAAAAACAAAGTAGTAAAGGAAATGAAATATATTTCACTATTTATTTAAACTACTTAGTACGAAAACAAATCAACTCTTAGAAATTGAACTGAGTCGCATATTAAAATACTTTAAATGAACAATTTATAGACAAACAGTATTTTATAGGGATTCATTGTGTGCCCCATATTTTATCATATTTCGAAGGTTTATTACTCTAACAAAAGCAATTATACTCATTCGACCGAATTTGTATATTAAGGACCGTAAATGGCAGACAAATTTTTCCAAGTGATGAAGAATACTATTAATTACTTTTCAAATTTTTCTTTAATTTTCAAAGTACCTAAATATCATTACAAAACAATACATTTTATAAACGTAATTAAACGGAATATAAGGTAAATAATAAATTTTTAAAAAAAAATGAAACTTATAACTAATAATTATGAAAAATAATAAATTAAAAATTTAATTAAAAATAACCGAAATGAAATACAAATATTGGATAATTCATACTTTGTATCCATATATCAAAATAATCATTAGAGAGTAAATTACATTGGAGAATAGATTTATATAAGAAATCATTAGCATAATGAGTTATTTCATTTAAAAAACTATCGGAACAATTAAATACCTGATATTGATTCTAACGTAGAATTTAATAGAATGTTCATATTCAAAATTTTTTACAAATGATTTTTTGGTTTCGATTATTTCAAGTCGTTTAGTTTTAACTTCTTTCAACTCTAACCAAGTATCATACTGATTTGGATGATATTTTTTGATATAATCTTCAGTACAATAAATTTCTTCAATTTTTTGGTCGTTGAGAAGGATCAGGATGCCAAAATCTTTGCATTAAATTTGTCCACCCTTCTGGTACATCTTCTGTAATTTCTGGTCTTTTTCGATCAAAATCTCTAATATAAGTTTTGATTCATGCTCTCGACCATGTCATGAAATGGATGGAAATTGCCACATGATCATTCCCTAAACTATAAACATCTGATGTAACTGAATATGGTTAATTTCTGGAGCAATATTTGGAATTACTCAATATATTTAACCTTCCTAGGTAAATTCTTCAAAGTTTGTGGATCAAGTGTTACTTCGTAGCATTTTTTGTGTTTGAATTGATACTTCAACTACATTTTTTTTCAAATCATTAATAGTGAATATTAATGAATTAAAATAAAAATCAAAATAATAATTCATAATAATTATTATCTCATAGCATTCATATTCTGGGAATTATTTGGATTTTCTAAACAATTTTACTTTTTGACCATTCAACAACTCATTTTTGCCTACAACATCTCTGTTTTTTCCCAAGTCCTTGCCCAATTTTCTTGATACCTGTAAATTCTTCAAAAGGAACCAATTCTAAGAATAAATCCCTGATTCTATTCTTTGATGACTATGTTCCTTTGATGAAATTATTAATATTTATATTGCTGCTGTTAACAATTAGAGAATTCATGCCAAAACATTTTCGGAAAAATTGTGAATTAGCAATAATTTTTCTTTTTTTCCACACTTAAAACGTTTATGTATGGCATTAGTTTTAATAATTATTTTAACTCATTTTATTTAAAATGAATAATTTTGACAGATAGAAATTTTTTTGAACCACACAAATTTATCAAATTTTTTAAATCGGACGAAAGTCGAAATTTTGTGTGTGACAAACTTTACTAATTCATTTATTGTTGGAGTATAAAATTATGGAGACCGGAAACATAGCGTAGCGTAGTACACTTTATGAATCAGCAAACATTTTTTAAGAATTAAAATGAATATTCCTTTTTTTTAAATAAAGTTAAATTTAAAAAAAAAACTTTCAATTTTATAATTTTGAATAAATTGAAACGATATTTAATGAATTTATGCAATATTTTATTTTCTTTCAAGCGAATAATAGAATTATTATCAATTCTTAAGTTATAATTAGCTGATTGTATATGTAAATTCGAACCCTTCTTCATTGGAATCATGAAAGAAGAAACTTTTGTCAAAAGCGAAAAAAAAAATTTCTTAGAAAAGGCACTTATTTAGATGTAGTTCGGTATGTAGACTTATCAGAATTGAAAAATATAATTTTATTTTTTTTTTAAAAAAAAAAATAGCAGTTACAAAATAAATAAATAATATAATCAAAGGTATACATACATAAAAATATACGAAAAAAAAGAAAAAATTTTAAATTTAAGAATTCATTACCAAAGTAAAATAAAAAAAACAGTGTAATATTTATTTATAATTGTTACCAGAAATTTGCAAGAAAAAAAATAAATTCATTTATAAATCATCTACTAATTATTAATTAAGCATTCGAAATCATCTTTTTTTTTTTTAAATTCAACGGAGTCTTTCTCCAATAAACTTTTATTAATAAATTAGGTGTAAATTTTAAAGATACATATAATTTATTTTACATTTATTTTACATTTATTTTACATTTATTGAAACTGACTAAAAATAAAATTTTATGGTCTGACTTATCGTTGCCTAAGTGTAACCTCAGGAACTGATGGCCAAAACCCCATCAGATGTAATTATTATATATATAACTATAATTAT
>CAJVPK010000446.1:0-32273 GCA_910592015.1 Diversispora eburnea | reverse complement strand
TAGTTGCAACTCTGCTGTAATACATTGATTACAGCAGGTATCTTTACTATAGAGTAATCTGGAGTAACCTGGAGTAACCCGGAGTAACCTGGAGTAACCTGGAGTAACCTGGAGTAACCCGGAGTATAATCTGGAGTATAAACCCGGAGTATTTAATTCAGGTTAGGTTGGGTTACCTCTTACTCCACTATAATATGAACCCATTAACAACCCTAAATATAATATATATCAAATTTTTTTTAATTTGATTGGTCAAAATCATTGAGATTATCGAGATCAAATGTGATGTTACACAGGAATTTTACATTTTAGATGATGTACGGCGACGTAGTCACCTACTGGGAGGGATTTTCATGTGTTATATTATATTTAAATTGTTATTTATTAAAAATTTGTGGCATCTAAATTTGAATAAACATTTAAAGATTTACCGTAATTTTCCGACCAAAGCCTCGGGGGGATATTTTGTATGGGGAGGATACTTTGTTTAGCATGGGTTATAATAATTATAATAATATAATACCTATATATTGTACCCCAGGTACATTTCATAGGGGGTATTTTTCCTAGGGGTACTTTGATCGGCAAATTACGGAATTGATAATATCCTTGCAAGGGTCCAGAGAGAGTTGTTTCTAATCGTTTATATTTCCTGATCATGGATTCATCCACAAATGCTACTTTATATATCACCATTTTTTTTTGTTTTCATACATTCATCAGCAATATTAATATTATCCCATGAAAATGATCAAAGGAAGAGTAAAAAAAAGGAAGAAATAGAATTATTAAAAAGAGAAATACGTGTATAACAAAATCAAAGAAAATTTGCAATGTTGGTATTAATAAATTATACACGGAAGTGCCTAATCTATGGTATATATTGTGATTTTCATTTTTTTTATGAAACAGAAAATAATATTTCAAGGAACACAACTGTATTAATTGTATTACACCCTCGGTTTTTTTTTATTTTTTTGCTTTATCATTTTAGCTTTATAAACTGCATCATCAATTGTATCTATAACCTCTTTTTTTTTTCAAAGAAATGTGTATCACAAATAATATATGAATATTTTATTTAATTTACAGTTTTTTAGAGTACAATACAGTAAAAAATGTACATTCATCATAAATTTTACATCAAAATGGTTCAATTCTAGGTAGAAGCTTTAAGGATAAATAACTTAATTTACTTCCATTCTAGATAATCTAATTTTTAGTATTTCCATTATTTATATTTATTTTATTCCTGCTGTTCCTGAGCGATTGTATGATTATCACTATATCCACTTTCATCTAGATCTGTAAAGAAAGTATTGAATTCATCACCTCCCATACATCCAAACAAATCTTGCATACATTTACCCAAATGTTCCAATTCTTTTATGACATCCTCCATTACAAGCGCGTAAGCATAATAAACTATATAATGTGCGTCATTTCCTTCAATAATCCTTTGCTTAACAACTGGAAGATCTCGAATCTTTTTAATTAATCTTCGTCTTGCCTTTTCGGCTGGCGGTAAATATATTGGTAAAGGTGTTTTAAGTTTTAATGCTGCTGCTAATATATAAAAATATAACAAAACATTTCCTACTAATTCTTTCCTTTCACGCGAAATCGGGAGAATAAAATCTCTTCTTACTGATGCATATCGATCTTCTTTCGTAACAGCAATTCTCATGGATAGCAACTTATCAAGAATGTTTTGGCATCCTAAGAGTATCTCTTGATAAGTTCTCGTTGGGAAAGGACCTTTCAGACGAGGTTCATTTGGAGTCTGCGCAAGAAGATCATAAAGCTTAAGTAATGAAACTTGGAGAAATAATTCCATATCCATAAATTCTTTTGCCGAATTACTAAGATGTTGAGATAATTTAGGAGGAAGTAAAACATTTGTATCATGAGATTCTATATCTATATTTTGAGGGTTCTCCCGGACCTCGGTTTTAGTCGAATACACGGCAACCAATTTTTTATATAACAAGCTCATATTAACAAATAGTTGACTTAAACCTTTTCGAAGTTCTGCACGTGCTTCATATGGCCATAAATAATTGGTAACAACTACACCCCAGACAACACCAGTACTAACAGCAATAAAGCGAGTCCATGCAATATCTTTAATATCCATTACTGGCTCTTTATCACGTATATTATATCTATATAACGCAACTAGATTATAAGTCAAAAGAATAAATGTTCCAATACGATTGTATTTTGTATAAAGAATAAGTTTGAAACAACCTAGAGCGATGATAAAACCAAATATGGAAAGAATAACTGGATTATCGGGGAATAACGTATAAATAACCCATGAGAGATAAGATCCAAATAATGTTCCCAATACTCGATATATTGCCACCAAATTAGTTCCACCCACTGTAGGAACCATCACGACCATCATCTGAAAACGTGAAATTAGTTATTATTAGTTATTATAATTAAATCGATAAAAATATATAATATATTATATATACACTGTACCGTAATGCATGCCCACTCTCCTCTATAATAATAATATAGATCTCTTGTCGATTCAATGAATGCAGGGCTTACTAATATTGCAGCACTAACAGCAGCTTTAAAAGCATATTTGACTTCAAATTGACGAAACCAAGAAAGTGATTGCCAAATTTTCATTGTAATCTTCTGCCAAAAAGTTTTAGGTTTTGGTGTTTGAAGAGTATCAAAAAGATTATGAGTATTTTCAGGAAATTTATCTTTCATTTTTTTAATAAAATTTTCTTTACGAGCTGATTCAAAAGAATTTTCACGTGTAAAACAACTAAAGAACAACCAAAATTGCCACCATCTCCTTCTTTCTCTTCTTTCTTGTTCTTTTGCATCAATTCTTGAAATCATGTCCACCAAATCAACAAGATCCGCGAGTTCTCTGGTAAATTCTTGTAAATTAAATACAAAAAAATATATAAGGAAGATTTCTTCATTTGGTCTATCTTTTAAATTATTATTTTTTTTATATAATTTATTTAATCCACGCGATTGAGATTCTTCAAATAATGTAAGAGCAGATTGAAGGTTTTGATGAAGAACAGTAAAAGATGATGTTGTTGTTTTAAGAGAATTATTTGATGATGTGAATAAATCTTGTAAATGTAAAATGGTTTGCTTGCAGGTGAAAGCGAGTGACTTCATTGGAGGTCCTACAAATCTTATAAATTCAATCAAAACCTTTAAATTTCCCAATTCTTCGTCATCAGAAGAATCATTATTATTATTTGTCTTCCTTTGATTTTGATTTTCAGTATTTGGGTCTTTTTTTTCTTCTTGATCCTTTATTATTTCCCACTGAAGCCCACAGCAACTTCTGAGACCACCCAGATGTTGTGCCAATCTAATCAAACTCTTCACAACTTCTTTATACAAAGAAAGTTGTTGTTGCATGTTTCGATTATGAACTTCAAATGCTGCTTGTTTTAAAGAATCCTGAAGTGATGTAAAAGTTGCACGATATGAAGCAATTGCTGATTGAACTGATTCATCAGTATAATGTATATCGTCAATTAAAAATGTTTTTGTGAGAAGTTTTAATAAAATACGAAATGATTTAAGAGTTACACCAATATCATTCCTATTTTATATGAATGAATTAAAAAATTAGGAATCTTTTGCTTAATTATCTTAATTATTAAGAGACAAAATATAGAAGAAGATATATTTTTATTACCTTAATTTTTTACTAGCACTTCTAGGCCATATTAGTATCGATACTAAAAAGCTGATGACAATTCCAATCAGAATTATCTTTGTGACCTGAATAAGTCTCTTTCTCTGCTGATCATCCAGAATCAAAGCACCTTCTCTCGTTAAAGTGACAAATATTATTATATTTGCAAGAGAGCAAGCTACAAAAAATAGAGAGATATATATATCTTCAATATTTAACAAAAAAAAAAAATAATAATAATAATTAAAACAAAAATGAAATCATATAATAACGATTACTCACCACTATTAAAAGCTGGTTTGTTAAATTTTGCCTTGTTAAAAGCAACAATGAACATACTTCCTCCACACCATACGACAACGGTTATCAAATGACCAAGGGTTGACATGTCGTGATTATAAAACCATTTGGCAGTTACCATACTTCCAATACCAACAAGCATACCGTAAATACCCCCCAAAAATGCAAAAAATACAGCTTCATACATTCCACCTATTGTTTTAGCAGGATTGAAAAACACCACCACAGAAGCTACGAGATGTGAAATCTGCAAATCATATAGATCAAACATTTCAAATAAGAATGGTATATACGTAAATAATGATGCAAGAAAAAATGATAATGCACATTTAATAATATTCTTTTGATTGGGTGTAAATAATTTTTCTTGCAACCAAGATTTGATATTATAATAATGTGAAGAGAGAGAATTATCATAACGTGGATTTTTATTAATTAGAATTTCAATATCAGAATCACTATCATAATTATTATAATCTTCAAGTAAAGGAGTATGTTCCGTATTGTGTCTATATAAAAAAATGAAATCTATTTTTTAATTTACAATATTTTTATATATTTTATAAAAATCAAAAGAAAAAAATAAATAAATCACATAAATCATTTAAACCTTGAATATTCAGATGTTAAAGATATCCTTCTATTTTGTAATGTACCATCATCCATAATGACACTAAATAAACCATCGGTAGGTGACATCATGGATGATGGATATGATGAATCCTCGTGAATATTATCATCCATTAAAGATTGTGGTGAAAAAGACAAAAGATTACCACTATATTGTCGTAATGAATTCCATGGAACTCTTTCATTGGAAAAAGACGCAGAATAAGATCCCGGAAAATATGAACGACTACGTGAAAATCTTCGGGCATTTAATGAATTCTGGGGAATAACATGAATTCGTGTGGGAATTTTTTGTCCTCTTCGTGGTTGTGAAGATGATTCACCAATAGCCAAATTTTCTTCAACTATTGGATCAAGAACAGTTTCATTTGCATTTTTATTGTTATCAAGAGAGCTTTGTTCATCAATTTGATTAAAAATGGAACCAAAACTTTGAAATACCCCACCACTTCCTGGTGGTGAAAAACTGAAAAAAATTTAGGAGTAAATATCAAATACTATGATACTTAATATGCATAAATGAATATTTCATACTTTATAGAATGCCTTGTGGGGAGAACATTGTTGGAATTTGCTGCCGTTGCAAGGTCTATTTCATCATTTTTTGAATTATTGGTCATAATAAAATTTTTATCAATTTAAATTTTTCCGAAAGAAAACAAGATGATTTGTAGAAATTTAATGTGATACATGTTAGAAAAAAGACAATGTAAGAAATTCCAAATAAAGTAGTGGCTAATTTATGGTTAAAAAACGACTCGATAAAAAATTTTGATCTAGTATTTTTATAGCCTTATTTTCGGGATCATCCGAGGTAGAGTTATGTCATCTCTACTTTATAAGACAAGAATGATAGTCGAAATACACTTTAATTTCTTTCTTTGTCAAAAATTACACAATTAAGACAATTAAGATGAAAAAACTATTATTTTATTATTTTGAAAATTCTGCAGGTTCATTTTTTAATTTTTTTACTAATACTGATATTATTAATGATGATTGTGCAGCAAACAATCTGATTTTTTGAGCAATTCATATGAAGAAAGAAAAGAAATAAATCAATTTGACAATTCAAATCTATTTTGAATATTCTAAATAGATATATTTTTTATACAAAGAAATACATTACAATATTATAAACATTCTAAATCCTAATTAACAAAAATTCATAATTTTAAAATATTATTTTGAGTTTTTCTGATCAACATTTAATTTCATTATTATTATCATTATTATTATTATTATTATTATTATTATTATTATTATTATTATTATTATTATTATTCACTAAAACTTCAGAATTAGAATTCTTTCCATCATTGAAAACATTAGTCTGCAATAAATTTTCATAATTACAATTTTCACTTAAATGTTTAGGGTCACCGCAGTATCGACAACCTAAATTACAATTTTGACTAATATGACCTTGATCCCCACAATTACCACAGCGTAAATTGTTAACAGAACGAGTTCCATTTCCATTCATGCTTCGCCGTGAATTAATATATTTATTTGATTCATGTAATGAATTCACAGTATTCATAGTATGGGATGAAGTTGTAAAAAGACCGGAGACAGATGAAGAATGCATTATTTGATTAGTGTTTGAACTTCCAGGTGAAGATTCATTCTTTGGGCTTACTGACTCCCAATTGCCACTAACTTGATTATTTTGTTTATTTCGTTTCTCCAATTGGTTAATTCGTAACTCTAACTTTTGAATATATCCAATTTTTTCATCCATCTCCTGTTGCATACGTGCTTCTAAAATTTTGATAGTTTGAGACTCGTGTTCGCGTGACATTTCAATTAAATTTGTGTATCTTATATTCATAGATTGTACTTCTTGTTGCAACGAAATTAACGATGAAACTAATTGTTTCTTATCATTAGAAAGTCTTTGTATAATTGAAATTAAATCCGTACGACTTAATGTATCAAGATTAAAATTGTTCGTGGCATCCACGAATACATTATTAGTGAATGATGTCCCTCCAACAAATGATTGTGAACCGAGACCAGGTGGAGCTGACAAGTGGGAATGTTTAGAATGAGAATTGTCCGTACTTTCAGTAGTCAATTGATTAAAGGATGTATCCCATTCATTAATTTTAGGATTATTCCCTTCCAAATTAATTTGCGAATCACTTTCTATTGAGCGATTTGTGTCAAATGATTGTGATGCACTTTCATAATTCATAGAAATATTTTCAAAAATCATTTTTTTTAGTATTTTTTGTTGGGCTGCTCTTTTGGAATCATCATCTTTAGAATTCGAAATTAATTTATCTGATGAAGCTGACTGATGCTCAGGATTGACTGGCTGTGGATCAGTTATTTTACTTTCGTCGGATGAATTTATAGTTCCCTTCTTTTTGTTTCTTTTTTTATTCTTTTTGGATTCTTCAACTGGAGTAGCAGCAGTTTCTGAAAAATTAGAATTTGTCAAATCCTTATCTCCTTTTTTTTTCTTTGATGAATCTGTCTTTTTTTGATCAATAGATTGTAAAAAAGAATCTTGTTTTTTCAGTGCTAAGGATTCCTCTTGTAATCTCTGAGCTTCTCTCAAGAATGAACATCCAATAATTTCTGATAGAACCTTTCTCCCTACTTCTATACCCTGATTAAAGTCTTTTAAAAGTTTTTCACGTTGTAAATTAAAGTTTTGAATCGTAGATTCATTATTCATATAGTGTTTTCCCAATTCAATTGCTTCCCACATTTCCCCTTCCATCATTAATAATTCCAAAATTTGAATACATATATTTGCAAAATCGGTGACAGGAAATCCATTTCCAATGGAAGTGACAGAAAACTGTCTCAAGTTTTGAAAAGAATTTTCAAATTTTTTAATCTTCTTTAGAAATTCTTTATTATTCGCTTTTTCTAATCTACCTAAAATTGTTTTTTGTGAATTTTTTTTCCAATCTACTGCTATGATTTCTAATTCCTCAATTAACTCTTTATTCCTCTTCGAGAAATCTTCTCGCACGATTGAAAATCTTTTTGATATCATCAATTTCAAATCTTTTATGGTGTTTAGAGTTATTGTACATTTTTGTGTTGCATCAGTATAAAATTTTAAGAGTCGTCCATTACTTCTATTCTGAAAATTTACAAAATAACTCATCAAGACAGGTTTTGTGTCGTCAATGAATTTAGTAGCATTCGTGAATTCCTTTTCTATAAATTCTTCTTCCCATAATGATAATAAATTTTTATAATTATTTATATAGGCATTAAATGAATTATCTATATCATCGACAGTATTAATTGATACGCTTCCTTTCTTTAATTTTTGAGGTTTCTTATATGTTTCAGATATAGGTGCCCAGTACTCTTTAAATGAAAAAGATTCATTCTGATATTTTTTCAAGAAATTGGTCATATTTTGAACACAACCTTTACCAAAAATCAAATCTCTATTTTTCTCCAATTCAATTATTGAATTTAACAGATTATTAACGAATTGCCAAACTTGATCTAAATTTTTTATTAACTTTTCGTTATTTATGGATTCCTCTTTAGACAACTGATCATTAAAGACTTTACGATCTAAATCAAGTTCAACTGGATATTTACATTCTGATTGAGTATGATTACATTGTGTTGTTAAAACAATTAATTTCAATAAAGGAAAGTTTTCTTTAGAGATTTGATAATGATTCTTTTCAATTGAAACTTTTTCAAGCAAATTAGGAAGATCATTGTTCTCATTATCACAAAGAACTTGATTTGGATAATTAAATTCAACAGGGATAAAAACATTTGGTGAAGAATACAAATTGCTGGGAGCTTTGATCCAATCAAACACTTTTTGTAAAATTGATTCAAAAATATTTGGATAATCAATGTCAGAATTCGTTTCTCTAAATTTATCCTTATAATTATTGATATACTCAAATAACTGTTGACATTTATCGGTAGCGTTCTGCTTTGGTTTATTTACAATATTATTAATTTGGTTATTATTATTTCCAGTAATGGAGAAATTTTGATTTTTTGTTGCCCAAGTATACTTTTTTTTATAAATAAACTGAACCCATTCACGACAGTAAAAACGTGAATTATTATCGCAAGCTCGATAACGGTTAATGTTCTTGGTTATATCAGCTGCTTCAATTCGTAAAAACGAAATTGGTTGCGCTTCTTCATTACAAATTTTTCCGTTTGAGTATTGTTTCACTCGCAAATTCGCAAGCTTATTGTAAACAGAAACAGGGTTGAATTCAACTTCTGCCATTTATACTACTATTGAATTTATGAAATATAAATTAATACTTTGTTTTTATAATTAAAGATCGGATTCTGTCCTACAATCAATATTCCAATTTTTCCGAATGGACGCCCCCCACACTTTATGTTCCAAGGACATATACATATCACGTGTGAGCACGATAACATTGACTGAACTGATCTTTTAATTCAACAATGCAAAAGATTTTTTATTTTTATTATGAGCTATAAAAGGAATTATAAACAAATGGCACATTATCTTAACAAAGAAAAAAAAATCATTTCTAAATTAAATGATTGATAATTGTAAATAATAAGAAAAATTCACCATTTTTATTTTTATTCTAATTAATTAAACAGTACATAAACAGCAACAAATAAACTGTATATAAATAAACAGTACATAATATTATACCCAGCTGATCCAACCAACCCACATTACACCAAGTACATAGGGATCAGTTGCTAAATCAATTAAACATTCAATTTGTTCTTTAACACTACCACATTTTTGAGGTACACGAGCTCTAATATTATGTTCAGGGGATCCTTTTGCTATATCTTGAATATGATCAATAAAGGGTTTCCTTGCATGACCAGACATTAATTCTTCACATACAATATCTAATGAATTATAATGATCATAAATGATTATAACGATTATAATGAGGAATAAAATTAAAATCGTATGTATGATTTTGCAAAAGGATTCATCTTCAAGTAATAAAGAAAATAAATTGAAACTTACATGCTGGATTTTCACCTTCAAGTTTCCGTCGAGCGATATCCAATTTTTTACGTGGATACCATTCAGTTCGAGGTTGATAATCGATTTCATTACTATCCTGATTTCCTATAAAATTTAATTTATGGTTACCATATTATTCATTATGATTATGTAATCGATATATCTATATTTAAAATCGATAACTAACTTTGATATCTTGCTTGTTTTCTAGCCCTCGTTTGCCAATCTAATAAAGGTTCTTTAACGAAAATTTCCATGGCATTTAATAATATATCCTTGTGTGCATGCATAACTAAAATATCAAAATATTTTTTGTAAATTAAAAATTCATGATAAAGATAATAAAATGAAATAAAATGAAAACAATTTAAAATTACTTTGCATTATTTTGATCATCGGATATTCTAATAGACCCTTAGGTCCCAATGGATACATTAGAGACTCAATTTGTTTGGTAAGTCTAAATGGTACTAATTCTGGTACATCTATAGTTTCAGTTGCCGATCCAAAAGCGTGTCCAAAATCAATTGATACCAGAGAACCACTAAAAACATATCAAAAGGATCATTTTCTAAAATAAATCTCTTGCAGAAAATAAATCTAATGCAAATTTTCAAATTTAGTGAAGAAACGCTTACTTGGTAAAGTCAATTAAATAATTTTCCGAGTGCCTATCTCCAATCCCTAATAAAATAATAAGAATGATCAGTTATGAAAACGACGAGAAAAAAAGGTAGTTAAAAGAATTATAATTACCAATCAAATAACCACAAACATTTATAACTGCAAGTTTCTTCACAAATTCTGAGCGAATTGACAAATGCGCTTCTGGTGAAGCAGCAAGTTTATATAACGCCTTTTTAAGAGAATTTGCATTAACCTTGCTTTGAAGTCGTGTTATATGTTTAACCACATCATCACGTTTTGCATTTTTTAATAAACAGGGATAACCTGAAATTAAAATCAAAATAAATATTTATTATAAAATATAATATAAATTAATATTTCGGAAGTAGTTACCTTGATTATCTTCCATAGCCCATTTAGTATGCTCTTCTTGAGTTTTTGTAATGATATCCTCATTGAATAGTTCTCGCTCAATAAAACTTTTAATTGTTTGCGTTTCGGGAAGCCATTCAATTATTCCCAAGCTACCCGTCATTGGGATTACCTAAAAATCATTTCATGACTAATTAGTTAAAGCTAAATTAACCGTTGATTTTTTTTTTTTTTTTAAAAAAAAAAAAAAAATGAGTTTATAAACAATAGTTACTTTATATATTCTTAACTCCAATTTTCGTTGAGAACAATAGAAATCTTTACGCAATAATTCATTCATTATTGAGAATAAAAGTATGACTCTTTGATCCAATCGTAAGTCCTCTCCTCCCTAAAAAGTATAACTCATTGTAATTAAATAAAAAAAATAATAATCTTTGGAAATATATGAAGAAATACCTTTACGAGGAAAGGATAATCGTTTCCATCTGTTCCCACAATAGTAATTTTCCTGGGTTTTCTTATAGAATTTAAGACCAATACTCTTTGCTCAAAATTTGCGATTTTAACATGATGTCTTGGATCTGGAATAGTTAACCCATCGTATTGGCCAGGTATTTCGATATCCTGAAATTTAAATGTCAACAAATTACATTAATAAATTACATAACTTTCACAACTGTTACATGAATAGCTGTAAAAAAAAAAACCCCCCTTACCCCATCCACATTATACCATGAGAACTCAGCAAGCCACGTAGAATAAGACTTCAGCAAATTAGCTCCGGGTTTTTTTTCTCCCGTTCCGGTTCCAATATTTTGTTTCCAATAATTCACTAAAACCAGAAATTCCTGATAGATCATCTTTGCTAATTTTGATCCATCAATTCCTTTTTTAAAAATTTGAAATCAAAA
This sequence comes from Diversispora eburnea, assembly GCA_910592015.1. Classification (NCBI taxonomy): domain Eukaryota; kingdom Fungi; phylum Glomeromycota; class Glomeromycetes; order Diversisporales; family Diversisporaceae; genus Diversispora; species Diversispora eburnea. The sequence continues at coordinate 20,752 of CAJVPK010000446.1, read as the reverse complement.
AATCAAAAATTTTGATAAATTGAATGAATTGACATTCCCAAGAAAACTTACCACAAAATTGAATAAGATAATCCGAATGTCGGGAAGCAAATTCTTTAAGTAAAGAAAAATGGTTAAGAATTTTTAAAAAAAGCTAGAATAATGAACGAATTCATATTTTATCAAAATAAAGGATATTAAAAATGCCGGGGCGCGGATTTTTGACATCTAATAATATTGATTTCATTCGTAGGAAAGATGTTTTAATGGATTCTGAATGATCTATGCCTTCCCTCTTTTCATAGATATAACTCTTTAAAATATATATATATATAAATATTAACAGGAATTTAATAATTTAGAAATAAAAATGATAAATATGACATATAATATGATATATAATATGATAAATAAGTTTCTAAATTACCCCTATTGTTTGAATCCAAGACTTAAAAATATTTTCAGGATTTGAAAGTCTTTCAAGTTCTTCTATTAATATCTCCATGACATCACTCTTGATTATTTGCTTCAATTGTTGAATTTTACATTTATTTTCCAGCACAAATTTATTTTTTTCATCGAACTTGTAATGTTCACTACTAATTTTAAGTGGATAATACAAACTATTTGGATATAAATCTGCAAGCTAATTGAAAATAAAATATCCGTAAATATGCCGATGAATTTGACGAATTTGATGAATTTGATGAATTGAATGACAACAAATAAAATTTATCAATAATTAAATTAATTAAATTACCTTGAAAAGAATTGGAAAAACGCATTGGGCTGATGGTTTATCCAAAACAGCCACAATTTGAGGAATCCATCGGATTAATTTCCATACAGGCCCAAATGATTTTACCTTCAGTTCAAAAGTTTGTTGAGATGGTTCATATAAATCGATTATTTGTAGCAACCGCGGGAAAAATTCAGAAGCTTCTTTTGATCCGTATTCTATTGCTCGTAAGATATTTTGCACAACACTTGAAGCATATAAATCTTTATCAATTGATATCTATGCAATAAAATAAATAATGGAAAAGAAATCATTATATTTATATTATTTTATAAGAGAATTAAAATTATATGAAAAATTTAAGTTACATTTTTCAAGTTATCATCAGATTCCAAACGTCTAAGATAATTATCACAAAACTTTGCGAATTTGACGAAAATCTTGGCTTGATCAGAGGGCTAAGTAAAAACAAAAATTTAGGAAATATTTAGAAAACAAAAACTTGAATTAAGAACTTCACAAATATTAGAAATCAAAAATATATATACCTTAAGATGAAGCATAGCTTTCTCGACAGAGCTATTCAATCCTGTTTTCATAAATAGATAATGAATAATTATATCATAAAAGTTTATATCAAATAAATGAGGAATCACTTACGATCCCCGAGATATGAATATTTTTCCATAATTTCAGGTTTGTCAAATTCAGCTATCTCAAGAGAATAAGTTTCACACTCGATTACGCGACATTTCAAATCAATTCTCGTATCGGAAATCTTAATAGTAAAATTCATCATTATAAAATTAATCATTATAAAATTAAATAGGAAAACAATTATTATCACTAATTACCTGTATTTCTTCGAAATTATTAGTCATTTTTTTTAAAATAGTAGCCCTATTCTGGGTATCTCCTGTGGACATGGCTTCTTTAATTTGAAGTTTGAATTCATAATATTCTATGTCATCTTTGCAACGAACGTCTAAAGTTCGGCATTTACTAAGACATACTCGTGCAACTTCAAAATTCCCCTGGACTCTTGCAGCTGACGACATTTTCAATAATTCTTGACATTCCAGTTTGTTTTTAATTGCATTGAACTATAAAAAACAAATATTAGATTGATAATGAATAGGTGATGTTTAATATATTAAGGATACCTACATTTTGGTCTTCTCTCAGCCAATTCGTCATATCACCAAGAATTAAATGACGACTTGTTATTATGTCATCCCAGGAATTAGTAGGATCAAGTTGCTTCGAAGGATACCTTTATTAAGAGCAAAATATATACATATATATATATATATAAATCCGCATACTTTTTTACAAATAAAAAACTCCCCCCGGATTTTGGGATTACCTTTTACTCCAACAAGAAGTTAATTTATTCCGATTTTTCAATCTATTCGAAGATTGCGCAAGATTCAAATATTCTTCCATTTCGACAATCTAGTAATATGATACACATATAAGATCAGCAAACATAAAATATTATTTAAAATCTATTTTTAATGAATTACCTCTTGAAGAGAGCTCAATTTATTTAAACGAGTACCAATTGCCAAAGGATGTAAAGTAGACCAATTGAATAAGAAACTATCATATGCTTTTCGAACATATGACCGTGCTTGTTCAAATTCATTTCGAGCAATTGATGTTAACGCTAACTCTACAAGAATAATAAAAGAAAAGAAAAAAAAATAATTATTAAAATATAATCCTAGGCAAGAAAAATAAGAGCATAAAGATTATTAGATACCTATTGGATATTGGGAAGTGAGAAGTGTCTTATGATCTGAATCATTCATAGCATTTTCGATAAAATTCAAAAACATTTGACGATGGCTATCATGATTATCAGTTCCATGAGCTAATTTAAACATGCTTCTCATAAAGTATTGAAGATATGGATCCTATTAAAAAAATAAAAATTTAAATTTTCTTAATTAATTTAATTTAAATAAAAATTCATAATTCATTAGATAATGTTCTATTTCAAAAACCTGATAATCGTCATCCCATAGTTTATCTAGATCCCTATCAATGTCTAAAAGAACAGTTTCGGCCAAATCATCCCATTGTGACAACTTTACGTAACATTCAAATCTACCTTCCTCCCACACTCTAATCTAGAAAATATATAGTTATTATTATTTGCATTGAATGAATTGAACGAGAATATAATGATTAATAAATACATATTAATTCAAAGACCTCATAAATAATGAACAAAAAGTAAAATGCAAACCTCATTTTCGTCAGCATTTTCGTCTTCCGACCCAAGTGCTTCTAAATAAAGCTTACATGCCGAACCGTAATCACCAATAAATTCAGAATTGAGAGCATCTAAATATAAAACAAGATAATATTAAAATTACTTTATCTTCACTTTTGATTAATCAAAAATTTTACATTTTTAACAAGAAAAACCCACCCTTAGTAACTTGACTGTGAGCGATGTGGTTCTCATAAATGCTTTTGTAAATATCATGAGAATCAATGGACTTATAAAGATTTGCCAACTCTACCCAAGGTAACAAACTTTCTGGTGTAGCAGATTCTTTAACACGAATCCTCTTGGATCCTAGAATTAAAATATTAAGTATTAAGATGCAAAATAAGCACAACAAAGTAACAAATAATGAATATAATGATTACCTCTTTGTGAAGTAGCAAGATTCGATAACTGACGTTCAATCAAACTTATTCCCATCGATTCGGAAGAACAGATTTCACTGACTTTTCTTATAACTGTCGGGTCTATGCGTGTATCTAAGGCCTCGAAACAAATTCTTAAACAACTGCTTATCAATGGAGAAAAATATGTTGTCGAATTTATGAGAATGTCTCGGATACTACGTGCAAAAGAATCTTTATATTCTTCCTGTGAGTCAGGTTCCTAAAAAGATAATGATTTACAAATTTAATTTTTAAGTTATAGTAAAATACAAATTGAAAATTGAATAATTGAATCGAATTTATTACCATATTAACATTTTCATCAATGAGGTTATATAAAGAAACAAACATTGATGTGAATAATATACGTGAAATTTCTAAATCGCGCTGTGCTAACGCTTGTAAGGGGACAACTATTTCTGAAAATTTTATTTCTATATCTGGAAGATCACCTAAATTTTTAAATTAAAAATTTTAACAATTAGAAAAAAGAAAATTAATTATTATTTTTTTTTTTAAAAAAAAAAATATAAACTGATTGTCTTTTTATACAAACCAACACGATATTGGCGTAACATAGAAACTTGCTGCGAAAGAGATTCGGGCCGTGCAGAAGTTGAAATTTCTGATCTTTTCTTCTTAGTATGAGCCAATTTTCGATAAAATTCTTTTTCGGAAGCTTGTGAAGATGAATAAGAGGAAAAAACACGTTTTCGTAAATTTTGATACTGTGAAATTTGTGTTGGTCTGATAAATACAAATACAAATAAAAATAATTAATTAAAAGATTTAATATTTAATAAATAACTTTTTAAATAACTTTACAGCAATGATTCGATATATATTAAATTATTTACAATGAATTATCTTCTTGTAATATTTGTTTTCTTTTACCCAAAGTTCGAGCACTTGTTGGAGAAAAGAATAGATTTGATTGGGTTAAAGACCAGTTGCCAAGTTGAGAGCCCATCGAGCTCATTGAGCCCGTTTCTATTTAAATTGATTAAATTGAATAAAGGTTAAAGAAAAAAAAATATCACATTAAATAAATAAATATTTAGTACCTGGATCAATGGTAAGTGAGAACTCATAATTATTATTCGTAGCGCGAATAAAACCATCTTGGTTACTTTTAATTCTTTTCTATTAACAAGAAATTTTTTAAATATAAATATAAATAAATTTTATCACAAAAAAAAAAAATAAAATAAAATGATGATGATGATGATGATAATAATAATAATAATAATAATAATAATAAATAGAAATATCGTATCTATTAAAGTAATATACATACATTAGGATTGCTTTGTTGAGTATTCACGAAAAGAGGCGTCATTGTGCTGTGGAATTGCCACGATGTATCTATGTTATCATAATTATCAAATTTGGAATGTGGTAGTGGTTGATCGAACATTGGTTTATTATAATCAGGCGATTTCTTCGACCCTTCGAGTAATAGAAAACAGGCATAGTGCAAAAAGATAGTTTCTATCTCGGAACTATATAAATTTCTGTTGTAGAAAAAAAAAGGAATATGAATAAAAAATAATGCAAAAAAAAATTTTGTTGGATGTACTTTACAACAAATTTTACTTACCCTATAAGAACTTTTAATCTCGCGAAAGTATCTTGAGATAATTCTTGTTGTTCATGCCAAAATTCTGTTATTGTTTGTTGAATACTTTCATTAACATCAGCCAATCCTCGCAATAGACCTGATTTAACTTTTTTCTTAATTTTTTTATAATCAGAAGATTGATTAGGAATATTCTTGTACAGTTGAATTAAAATCGAATAATAAAATTTCTAAAGAAAAGATTTCGTTAAGGTTTATAGATATTTTTAACCATTATTTAAATGGAGTTCGAACAGTTGGATATTACAAAAAAAAAAGATACACGACATTCGATATTTTGATGATCGTAAAAACTTTCTATCAAAGTTTCTAAAAAGTAATTGATTAATTCAGAATCATATTGCTGCTTTAAGATACCATTAAGGATTCTTAAAGCAATAAGCTGTTCGCTATCATTTCTATATATGTTACAAAAATATATAATTAATAATTCTTTTAAAAAAACCAAGAGAAGACGAGAAGATCAAAAAAAAAATAAAATATTTGCCTATGTTTAAGTAAATTAAGAAGATATGATTTCTTCAAATTTGTAAGTAAATCTGGTTCACTATCAGCACAAAAAGATATAAGTTCCAAAGCTAAAAATTTTTTATCATTAATTGTAGTAAGACGTGGTAAAAGATTAAAAACATGACGGATAAATTTATCCGAAACTTGAGGATCGTGCATAGCAATGTGGTGAACACAAGTAAGAAAAGAATTAACGTCTCCTTGTTTGTTCATGATTTTTTGATATATATTAGTTACCTAATAATTATAATAAAATATGTTAAAATGTTAAAAATAGAAAATATCAAAATAAAAAGTCAATTTTAAGTCATGAAATAATTACCGTATCCAATAAAGGATTCAATAAAACTTTTATGCGATCTTCGGAACAATGATACTTTCTAAGATGTTTCAATGACATGCCGCAAACCTTAATATAAGTAAAAGAAAATTAAATACTAAAACAAATCAAGAAATGATCAAAAAATGATTAAGAAAATAACCTCAGCACAAAGATTTCGTATAGTAAATTTTGCATGATTCAACTTTTTTACGAGATCCCAATAAAAAGTTTCTTCTGTCAACCCTCCTAAATCAATTCCAACCTCTTGTTGAAAAGGAGGTTTATCATGTGCCAATACAATTCCTAAAAGTTGTAAACCCGCTAATATTTGATCTTGATTATCATTTGAATTTTTGATATAATCATAAATCACTCGCTAAAATAATTTAAAATTAGTTTCAATGAATTTTTGAAATAAATTTACATAGAAATATCATAAAACTTACTGTTGGAACAACAATAAATTCATGCCAGATTTCAAAAATTCCTTTAATAGTTTGAAGATTATTATGAAGGACGGGACGATTTTTATGACAAATATTTCTCATTAAAAAATTCTAAAATTTCAAATAAATAAATAAATAAATGAATAAATAAATAGATAATAAATAATTATTAATATTTGAATTTCAACCTTGAATTTAGAAAAAAAAAAAAAAAAAAAAAGTGTTATATAATATTACCAATAGATCATAGATCAAAACTCGATCTTCATATGATTGTAATTCTATTAGTGAACCCCAAACAATTATTACAGCACATAAATCCTATTTATTTAAGAAATAAATTATTTTAATTTAATTTAAAATTTGATTCATAAATAGAATGAATAATTAATTAATTAATTACCTGAATAAAATAATTGATTCCCTCGCCGTAAGAATTTCCTTCAATTATTAAATTGATTAGAGGTCTAATCCAGAACGATGCATACTTTTCAAAAGCTTCCGGAATATTAGTTATAATTTTAGCGATAAAAAGTCGTATATTGATATGTGTTTCTTTAAAAATTATATACACAAAAATTAATTAATCAAAATAAATTATGAAGGGATTATAAAGGACTATAATTGAATATGATTTAATATAATGAAACAAAATAATCCGAACCTTTCTTTGTGAATTTTTTGTGCATGTCGTTCATCCATCCCGGCATCGAATCTACTAATTCACTAGGAGGCGGAGTAACAGTTGTATGAAGTCTTTCGATAGCTCTAATTATCATTTTCATACAGGGATTACGGTTGATCGAATCAACTTCAAGTTCTCTGAGATTATTTAAACTGTAAATAAAATAAAAATAAACGTAATTATAAAAATATAAATTATTCGAAAATTATAAAACCATAGTAAATGTAAAAATAAATACCTTTGAAATTCGGAGTTATCATCCATTTCCATCGGTATTGACCCTTTGTCATCATTTGTGAATTCACCAGTAATTGTATTGTCAAATAAATCAGTACTCTTTTAGAATGAAGAGAAATATTGATTAATTATTATCATCATCAATTATTATTATTATTATTATTACTATAATTATTATTATTATTATTATTATCATCATCAATTATTATTAATTATCAAAAAATAATAATAATATTATTATTATTATTATTATCATCAATTATTATTAATTATCAAAAAATAATAATAATTAAATTAAAAAAAAAATTTTAATTTCACAAACCCCTGTGATACTGGAATCTACAAGATATTGAGATGTCAAATACTTCAAACTACTAGATCTAAAAAAATGAAGAAATTTAGATTTGCATAAAAACTAAAGGTACAACTTAAATAAAAAATGCATACTTTTTCATTGATTGGAATGAAGAACTTGACTTGGATCTAAAATCATCAAGCTTTGTTTTGAAAAAAGGTTGATCCAATTCAACTTTAAACTCAAATTTAACCTGTTGTTTTAAGAAGAAAAAAAAATTTATTTTACGGCTAAAAAGAAAATAAAATTTGAAAAGAAGATAAATTTTGAAATAAATATTTTTAAGCTTACTTTCAAGTCAACGATATTTTCCCATGTATACTCTCCTTTTGTAACGTTTTCGGAAAATAAGAATGTTTTATAAAATTGTTGACCAGTTTGAGTACACATTATTGCTGCGGCCAATGCATTATATGCGGCACATCTAAATAAAAGTCGAGCTTCTTGAACATCGTTATTAGCAAATTCATCCTAGAAAATATTCAATAATATTATTATACATCAAAAAAAAAAAAAAACTCGACAAATCACGATGAAAAACACAGCAGAATATTTAAAATTTTACATTTTCTGATTTGGATTTTGTTTTATGAGAGATCTCCATAACTTTACGAGTTAATTCTTTTGCTTTCACTTGTCTACCCCGACAATAAGATTGAACAATTTCACTTTTATCTGTATATATATCTTCCTCATTAACTCGAAGATAAAGAATGTAAAAAATATAAGTTAAGATTAAATATTATAAGGATAATATTATAATAATAAATATTATAAAATAATAATTGATTAATGATTAATGAAAGGATATTTGTAATAAAACAAATGAACCAGCTTTTGCATCAAGTTCATAAATTCTTTCTTGATCGTTCCTAATTCGAGGATCACGTTCAATGATGTCTATTAATTCTTTGACACATTTCTTATAGAAATCAATCACAAAGTTTTTAGATCCTTGCATCAATATTGGGGTTAGAATTGATTGAATGATATTTCGATGAAAATTGGCAAATTTTGAATTTTGAAAATATCTAAAATAATATTGAAACGTAATATAAATTTATGAGATTTATTAATTTTATTAGTCTTAAAAAAATATTTTAAAAAAAAATATTAAAAAAAAATATTTAAAAAATATTTTAAAAAAAATTGATAAAGAAATATTAAAAAAAAAAAATAAAAAAAAAAAATTGATAAAAAAATATTTAGAATTACCCAAAAGCAATATCTGACATTTCTACAAATTTTTTACCAGAAAGATGGGAAACAAATAATCCCAACTGTTCCTGAAACTCATTAGCATAAATATGATCAGTTTCTCGAACAAAAGTTGGGACAAAGATTTTAAAAAGCGCAATACTATTAGATTGAACCATCGCTTTGAGCAGTTTGTCTAAAACTGAAATGTAATCATTTAATCTATAAAAATAATAATTAAGAATAATTCATCAAAAATTAAATAATAAATCAAAAATTATTTAAATATGACAGAAATATAAAATTCTAAATAAAGAATACTTTTTAGGTCCATCACGAGAATATTCTGAGGACAATAAAGGAAATTGGTAATTTAACATTCCTTCAATGAGTTCTTCGATCTTAATTGAAATAAGTATATGTCAAATTGTAAATGAAATTTAATAAATCAAAATAATAATAATAATAATAATAATATAAAATACCTTGTCTTTTGGCATATCAGATTTTAGGAAAGCAGGCAATAAATCGAATGCTTCACTTTTAAAATCAAGTTCAGTCTCCGGTGTTAAAAATGTGAGATATATATCATAAAAAAGTTGTTTGAATTCGTTCGTAGATTGACGTTTTAACAAATTAGAATCCAATTTAATGAGATCTTTCCAAAGTTTTAACAGAAATTTTTGGTCACCCCCATAAGAATTCGCCCTATATTGAAAATATAAGAAATGAATTATTAGAGTATTAAAATTAATCATTAAAAAAATAAAAATAAAAATTCAAACTTACATTTTATTTAAAAAATAAATGGACGATGCAAACTACATTAAAAAAAGAAAAAACAAATTTTAGTTTAATCATGAAAAGAAAACATAACAAAAAAAAATTCTTAAACAAACATGAAAATACCTACATCATTCAAAAATTTCATTGTTTGAATATGATTTTTCTTGTAAAATAAATAATTTAAGATACCTCTCAAAATATCTTTAATAATCAAATCAGAGATATTTTCACAAAACAATGGTGCAAATTTTGTGAAATTTTTTGACAAATGATCGTTGATCTTTACAATTTATCAAGGAAAGTTGAGTTGTATTTAGCCATAATTCGATTAAAAAAAAAAATAAATAAATAAATAAAAAACTACAAAAATTCAATAATTCAATTCAAAAATACAAATAGAGATGTACACTCGAAGAAAACTTCTGGTAATAATTGCAACTATCTTCATAACTCGAAGTGGAACTGTTTCTAGAATATCCCTGTAATATCAAAATTTTACGTTAAAAAATATTCTTAATTATAATAAAAAAATGGATGACGATAAAAGTAACTTACGATTAAGTCACTAAGTAACCATTTATTAATATCATTAGAATTTCTACTCAGAACGAAAGTAAGCAAATTATTCAACAATTGGATCCAATGTGGATATTTGACATCTCGAAGAGAAACGATTTTATCACATATAAGTGAGATATAATTATGCACAGTATGCACAGATGAAAAATTGCCTAAATTCCGATTGAATAGATCATCAAATATCCCAGCATCATTGAGCATTTTGAAACCGTAAGCTATATGAATATAAAGAAAAGGGTCTAAAAATTCAAAAATTACTTTAGAACGTCTTAAATAATAATAATAATAATAATAATAATAATCATAATAATAATAATAATAATAATTATAAAAAGTAATAATAATAATACTAATAATAATATTAATAATAATAATAAATATTAATAATAATAATATTATTATTATTAATACTTCGAACAAAATTTACCAGACGATTCTAATTCAATATTTAATAAATCAACATTCTTAGAAAATGCCACCATTGATATTTCCTGAATACAGTTGTTAAATTGAAGCGAATCGGAATGAGAGATTTGTTTAAACAATGACAATAAAGTATACAACTTTCTTGAAAATCCATCATATGAATTCTCATTATTATTATTGATCAAAGATCCTAATTCCAATTTTTCAGCAAAGAACAACCATCTTGCCAAAGCCTTGAAAAATAAATCGTTAAATATGCTTGAGTTCTGTACATTCAAGTTGTCATTGATTGCAGCTTCAAGAAGAGCAATAATAAAATCAATAAAACTATTGGTCATTTTAATTCGGCATTTAGTCAATTGTGATCTTTCTGCAGGAGTCAGAAATTCCTCGGAATCCACAATAAGATTTGAGCTTTGATCATCAAATTCCAAAATGTTGAGAGAAAGATCCAAATCAATAGATAAAACCATTTTATTTATAAAAATGTTGATGGAATCTCGAAAAGTGAACATCTCTTTTTGCATTAAAACTTCAGGTGATATGAATTTTTCTTTAATAATCCAAGTATAATTTTCTAGGAAAGATAAAAAGCGAGCACACCATTCTTTGTTTTGAGAAAAATTTATGCCTTTATTTTGATCAAATGATAGTGACAACGCAGAAGTTTTGTAGAGATCTAACAAAAATGAGGGTTGACTTGAAATTTTAGCATTGACCCAATTCAAACCATTTTTAAAATCTAATAATAAGTTATATTAAAAAATTAATATTAGCAAAAATATATATGTATATATATACTATATACATATCTATATATATACATCACTATTTATATATATATATATCTATCTATATATTTATATAATCCAAAAAAAAAAAAAAAAAATATCAATATTTATATAAATAAAAATTCATATAACCTGGAATGTGCACCACAAATTCGGTAAATAATTCTCTACACATATTAGCATAATCACTTTCTTTACGATTAGTTTCCATAAAAAGCCAATTCACTAAAGATAATAAATTTGCTTCTGGGAGGCCAGGAAATTTTCGCCTATTATTTATCTTAGTTAGAAATAAGTTAGATTTTAAATTGATTATCTTTTTCAAATGGCGAATTGCCATTATTGCTTGTTGTCGAGTACCTAAGAATTATAATGAATTTAAAATTATTTGATTTCAAAAGATTAACAAAAAAGAAAGAAATAAATAAATGAATCAATCAATCAAAAAAAAATCACCAATAGCATCTTGATCTTGTTCAGATAATCTTAAATTAAATAATGTCCAATATAAAAGTTCGAAAGTGAAATGATTAACTAAATATTCTTCTTCACGAAAAACTCTGTAAATATGATTAATGGCCAAAGAAGCACCCAAACGTTTTGTATAATCAGGATGTGCAGAAGCATTGTATAAACGGTTAAATAATGATTTAATATTCAGAGGATCCTTTTCTATTTGCTATTTTAAAGAAAATATTTTTAATAATATTAATAATATTATTATTAATAATAAATAATAGATAATAATAAATCATAATAAATAAATAAATAAATAAATAAATAAATAAATAAATAAATAAATAAATAAATAAATAATAATAATAATAATAATTTTTTACCTGATTTGAAGACTGTTTAATTGACCATAATAAAAATTCATTAAGACACTCAGCACCATAATCTCTCAATGAACCCCAAGAATCACAAGTAGCATCAAGACAACATTGTAATAAAGTCATAGTTTCCGGATTCTCATATTGTGCATTATTTGTAAACCAATGAATTAATTGAGAAACAAGCCTTCGAAATAATTTTCTTGGAACTTGATCAGTATCTATCGCCAAACGCAAAAGAACAGGAAATATACGATGATATATTTTGCAAAATGGGCTCTGAAAAATAATTCAATTAATTAAAAAATGTTAATGATAATTGGATGGGATGGGATGTAATATAATCAATTAAGAAATTATACCTCTTGAGGTCCTTTAGTGATACGAGCTTGAAATGCACTTCTCCCTATCATAAGTAACATAATAGAATGCAATAATTCACAAGATATAACTTTTGTTTTTCTATCAGGAGCAGATTCGGCTAATTCAATAATGCGTGGTAAAAATTCATCTATAATTAAAAGTTTGAAAATTAAAAGATCATAAATTATAATTATATTAATTACATTTAATATTAAATTAAATTATATGAATAATTATTAAAAAAAAAAAAAAAAGTTTATCAAATTCAAACCAAATATAATTTCAATTTTGCAATCAGGATAAGGAATAGTAAACTTTAAACGTCTCTCAGGATCCCAAGCAAGAAGATTACTAGTTAGACTTTTATTCTTAAAATTAGATGATTTAAATTGTGTATTGAGCTTAAGAATGGTGCCTTCATTTGATATATCCTCAATGATTAATTTATTAACTCCACCAAGTCTACCAAGAATTCGAAGAACGCGTACTTGCAAGTCATATAAACCAACGTTCTTTTCAAGTTGTCCAACCTAAAAAATCAATATTGATTAATATTGATCAATATTGATCATAATTAATCGATTTGATTATAATAAACTTAATAACAATATAACAATCTATAATAATATATAATAACATAACAATTATTGAATCTTACCCCTACAATAGTTTTAAATGATTTAATCATCCCTGATTCCTTTATCTTTTGCTTTCGTGCTTTCTCTACTGATTTCAAACCATTTCTATTTTTTTGAGAATTTGCTCGAAATTGTGCAATCTCCTTTAAAGAATTATCCATTGTATCCGCTTTAACTAACAAATAATCATTTAAAAATGGTAATATTTGTCCAAGCCATTTACTTAAATCCTGAGGTCCTTTTAAATCCACAATCTTTTCTATTACATCCAATCCAATATTAGTAAGTGGTTGATAACTTTGACCCAATTTTAAAGCAATGCATATTGGTGATACAAGATCATTGATATTTAAAAGTTCTTTAGGAACGGAGAGGACAAGACGAAGACAAGATGCTAATAAATCATCTTTATATTGAACCAATCGAGCACAAACTTCCTTGATAAATTTCGAATAAAGAAAATAGCTTACACGCTGCATAGATGTTGTGGAAGGTAAGAATTGACTTTGTGTGACATTTTCCATCTGTAAATAAATAAAAATAAAAATAAAATAAAATTTATAAAATTGAATTATACGTAAATAATTTAAATTAATTATAATAATGATAAATAATGATAATGATGATGATAATAATAATAATAATAATAATTAATAATAATAATAATAATAATAATAATAATAATAATTAATAATAATAATTAATAATAATAATAATAATAATAAATATAATATAAAAATTATAACTTACCTCAATGTCTAAATTTTTAACTCCAGTAAAATATTGAATAGATTCGCATATTTTTAAACATGATCCCACCATTTTATAAAAACCGCTAACATAAGGATATTGTGTAGACAAAGATATAAGATTATCCCCAGCTAAATAAACCCATCTTGAAAATAATTCTTTCCTAATTCCAGGTAAAAATAATTGCCAAAAATCCACAAGATTTTGAAATATAATAAAATCTTTGGAAACTACAGGTTGTAAATTTGACAAATCACTAGAACCCGCAATAGCTATTAAATTAGAATCAATAATTTCTTGAGTATTTTCAGTATTAGTTGTAATATCAATCACTTTAAAATTGAGTGCCCGAATGATACGAAATATTGCTAAAAAGAATTCATCATAAAGGATAGTAAAGAATTCTTTGACTGCGTCACTATTATTTTCTATGTCTTCGCTCATCTGATGACCAACCCATAATAAAGTAGAATCACTAAATATATGATTCCATAAATGAAACATTTCCTGATAGGTATGATCGGCTACCGTGTCTATAATATTGGGAATATCTTGTCTTTGATTATCAAATAATTGTTGACTTTGTATTGCATCAGAACAAGTTAAAATCAACGCCTGATAAACTATTAAAAAAAAAAAAAAAAATTTTTTTTTTTTGAATTTATTTAAATTATTTCCAGGTATAAAATTTGTAATTAACTTTTTACTTTTATTTTTACTTTTACTTTTACTTACACATATTAGAAACAAATTTCCTCATAACACCAGATCCTTTTTTGTACAACATCCATAATAATTGTTCAAATGCATTTGCACCGCGAATACGTAAGTCGTGTATTAATCGTGGATAATAAATCAACATTATTCTTACTTCTTGCTCAATAGTTTCCAATAATTCATCAAAAATAACATCAAACTCTTGTCCAATATAACAAAAGGCTTCAATGAATAAGGGAATTTGATAAACATTGGCTAAGATTTCATTTTCATCTACGCTATAAATATTTTAACATATAGAGTTAAAATATAAAGTTAACATATAAAGTAATTAGAATTAGATAGAACGAAATTAAAAAAAAAAGATCTCAGATTTTCTTCCGGACCAAATGAATGAATATACCTTAACACAACTAATGAGCCAGGTTTTAACAAATCTTGAAACAATTGTTGTAATTTAACCTTATCCATAATCTTTTTTGCCGGGGCCGCAAAATAACCGACACCACGCACCGCAATAGAAAGACCCTTGGGATATTGATCCTTGATCTCAATCTCAACTTTTTGTTCTTGTTCAGAGTTTCTCGTTTTCCAAATGTTGACAAATTTTGATATGAAATACTAGGGAAAATAAAGAAATATTAAATCAATAAATAAAATATATATAATAATGATATTTTCGATATTTTTAAGTTATTACATTAATGCATTTTTCTTCTTCTGGTCCAATGGGGTTAGAATTCAACAATTTCGCAGTCTTTTATTTATTTTATTTTATTTTTATTTTATTTTTATTTTATTTTATTTTTATTTTTATTTTATTTTATTTTTATTTTTATTTTATTTTTATTTTTATTTTATTTTATTTAATTTATTTTATTTTATTTATTTCATTTTATTTTTATTTTTATTTTTATTTTTATTTTTATTTTATTTTATTTTTATTTTATTTTATTTTATTTATTTTATTTTATTTATTTTATTTTATTTATTTTATTTTATTTATTTTATTTTATTTTATTTTTTTAGAAAAAAAAAAAAAAGTTAATTTATCAAATTAGATATAAAAACATAAACGATGACAAACATGGCAACACTAGAATTATAAAAACTGAAAAATAAATCTTATAAAATACCGTTTTTAGAAATTCACCAATGGCTTTAAATGCTGAACGTTTTAAATCTCTATTTATATGTTCGCAACATACCCAAAGACATGTCCATAATTCTTCATAATGTTGTAAGTAATATTTACCAAAGATGGAAGAATGATCAATAATATAATCAAAACCGACTAAATATAAATTAGAATAATTAGTTAGTTGATAGAAGATAAATTAATTAATAAAAGATAAAATTCAAATGATAATGATGAATGCTCATATAATAATAATAATTATACAAACGTTTCGCAATTTCATAACGCGTTTCATTTTCAATCATAGCTATACTTCGTAGAATACATTCAAACACGTACTTCTCGTGTCCCGCTAAATTAAATTAAATTAGATTAATTCGATTAATTAGAAAAATTTGATTAATTTGATTAATTAGAAGAATTTGATTAATTTGATTAATTAGAAAAATTTAATTAATTTTGATTAATTTTGATTAATTAGAAAAAATTTGATTAATTAGATAATTATACCAACAATAATATACAATAATAATAATATCTTAGATAAAAAAAAAAAAAAACCTGTTCGCAACATATCAGGAAAACTAAATAAGAATGAATGTAAACTTTTAAACGCTGCATTCGAGTTGCCTGGATCCTTCAACATATTGACAAATACACGAAGAATCTTTTCAGCATCTTTTTCTGATTGTTTAGGAAATCTATGTGCTATTATACCAATCGTGTTCAGAACTCCCGCCATAACTATATATATAAATTCATAAAAATTAAATATAAAATATAATTATAGAATATAATTATAGAATTAAAAAACCACCTTTTATGCTTGCTTGCATCTTGCTCTTCACAAAAATACAATCAAGATATCTAATAGAGAGAAGGAAGATTATTGATTTTCAAGAAATACTTTATATAATCATTGCCAATACATTAAATACATTATATCCAACATAACAAAATTACCTTTTTAAGATATCTTGTACGTGTAATTTTTCAGGATCAATAATTGGAATACTAAAATCAAACATTGCCATCATTGGTTTGAAAGATGCAGCTCGAACAAAAGCTTCATCATCAAATTGAAGAATAGAGAAGCATCCTTCCTATATATATTATATTTAATTTAATTTAATCATTTTAATAAATAACGAATTTGCTTTGATCTTTTTTTTTTTTAATCCTTTTATTATTACTATTATTAATAATTATTATACAAATACTTTTACATATTAAATAAATAAAATAACAATAATTATGAATATTATGAACCTTTATCTGTTCAGAATACGGTTCAATACCGGCTTTGACTCTTTTGATGTAAAGAAATAAAAATTCTAATAGTGCAATCTTTGCTTTCTGGAGAGTTTTATCAAACACATTAATTAATTCTAACAAGAATTTGATTATTCCGATATTAGGATCAAATAACAACTTGGACGCGAGGCCTTGATAATAATAATAATAATAATAATAATTTTTTTTTTTGTTATAATGTTCTTTTATAAATAAACTTCCAAAATAAAGTTAAATTAAATACAATTAAATACCTAGTTCTTTATCGTCAATATCATTAAAAATTTGTTCAATATCCTCACAATATTTAAGTGCTTCGCCGTTTTCCTGGAAAAGACTATTTTTTGAAAGTTGTAATATATTTTGGCGACATACTGAAAGTTCTTGTAAACATTTTAAAAGTTTATCTATTGATGACATTAGATTAAAAGGGTGATCGTTGATATGATTTGAATGATTTTTATTTAATTATATGTTTTATTTATCAAATTTTTATTTATCATAAAGTTTTAGGTAACAAAGAAATAATATATAATTCCTGATAATCAACTAAGGAATAAAATAATTAAATCTCGTGAATCTACAAAATATTCTTGTAATTCGGCATGTGATCTTGAATACATCAATTTATGTTTATATTTAAATTAAATAAAAATCCAGTTAAATTAAACTGAAAAAAATTGAAGATTTTTCATATGCCACAACAGAAACTTTAAATTCCCGTCTTTTTTTTTTTATATTATAAAGTATATATATAGTACTAATTGACCACCTGATAATAATAAAAATAGATAAATCAATTTTATTATTGAATTTGATTAACTACAAATAAATATTGATAAAAAAAAAAAAAAAATAGAAATTGCTGAACATGTAACACCGTAAAATACTACAAATACAATTAGTTCATTTACCATCCACATGACATCACCTCCATTTAAAGATATCATCTTGTCCCCTTATCTTTTTTTGAAGATCCCCATCATCTCGCATTGAAATATACTCTCTTACTTCTCCAATCGCATCTTCTTTAGGTAATGACTTTCTTTTTTCATAATGAAAAAAGTACTTTCATGATATCGTGAATAGAAAAGGTCTTTTTGTTGTGGAATTTATAGAATTTATAGAGAAGAATGATTTTGGGTCCAGGCATGAAAAAATATATATATATATCAAAATGAAAGGATGAAAAAGATGATATGAACCCAAAATCTTATAATAATCATTTTGATTTATCAAATTTTTTTTTTTTTTCTTTTTTTAAAAAAAAAAAAATTTCATTCATTCGTTTAAAACTTATTTGTTGATATTCCGATATTTCGAAAAAAAATTTTTTTAACTTTATAAAGTAGATTTTACTAAGTTATTGTAAAAATGAATCAATATATTTATATATGTGTAAATAAAACACAAAGTGTAAAAAATAACAACAATTGAAACAAAAGTATTTCACAATAAAGAATTATAATTAAGTCCACTCGATTATTTTCAAAATAATATTTTGTTGTTGTCCCATAAATCCCAAAAATGTTCATATGGTGATGGTAGTAGTAATAGTAGTAATAAAAATTTAGATATATAGTGCTCCACATCGATCGATCGATCGATCAAATTAAGATTTTAAAGAATTTAATCTTGGTTCGGCTGAATCAATTTTGCCAGGTTCTCCCTTAAAATTTGTTTTTGATTCCTTTTTTACATCAGATTGACTAAGGCGTAATTCCAATTTAGCCTTTAATTCTTCTAATTCTTTCTGTAATCGAACATTATCTTCCGTTCGAATCGTACACAGACCTAACTTGGAATTTAATTCTTCAACTTCTTTATGAAGTCGAATATTTTCTTCTTCAAGGCGTGTGACTTTTTCTTCAAGATCTGCAACATACAATTTTTTCTTACGGCGACATTCTTTAGCGGCTACCCTATTACGCAGGAGTCGTCGTTGTCGTCGTTCGTCGTTTGAAAGATTACGAGAATTACTACGTTTACCACTAGAATTATTTTCTTGGGATTGAATCTGAGCGGTTGCTGTTGCTGAACTATTCAAAAAATCTCCCATATTAGTGTGGAGAGGAGACGTCATACTTTGACTGGAAGACAACGATGGGTCAACTGCAATCGGTGAGCTCACTGAATTTGCCATAGTAGAAGTAGTTGAAGAAGATAAACTTTCAAGCTGTTGATTCGGAGGAGATTCTACTGTAACCTGAAGCGTATTTATTTGTTGAGTTGAAGACAATAAAGCTGCGGAACTTTCTTCAATGGAGTTGGAATCGGATTCCGTTAAGGTTGCGCCATCAACTGATTTTTCTACTGATTTTTTGGAACCCTGAGTTGCCTTGCGTTTTGCGTCACCTTGTTCAACTATATCATTTGGTGCAGTCCTTTTAAGTGACTTTGAAGATTCATCTTTTTTCGTTTGTTTTTTTTCTATTTTATTTCTATTAGTAGTAACAGAAATTAGTTTGTTGTCTTCAAAGGCCGGTTGCTCTTGTGGATTGGTAAACTGCACTTCTTGAGGCATTTTTATATATACATATAACTTTTAACTAGGTTTTTTACTGCAATTTGTGCAATTTGTTAAAATAACATAGTCAGATGAGATGAAGTTTGAGATTGAAGTTTTTAATAGTGAAATTAATTGAGCCCAGAAAAATTCATACGTTTTAGATTCGAGATGTATAGGTTATGGAAATCGTGTTTCGTCGTCCTATATTTATTTCGTGTTGGACGACGTCGTTTTTGCTCTCTATGACAAAAAGGTGACGGCAGCAAAAACTGGAGTGACGTTTCGTTTCTGCAAACAGGCCAGGTGTATCTACGTAATGTAAGTCACTACGTCAGCCACATGCATTTTGAGTTTTTATGTCCCACAACGGCGATACTAATAACAATGTTAGAATAATAGTGATCAACACTATTATAATTGGTTAAAATAATTTTTTAAAAAAATATTTTAAATAAATATTTTTTAAACACAAATGTGAAACAACTTCATTTATTACTTATGCCTCAAAAAAAAATTCTGGTCTTTGCTAAGAAAATTCAAGATAATGAATTATACAAATTTTATTCTTATTTAAAAATTGAACAGTAATTATACCATATATATACATTATATGAAATTTACTATTACTAAAAATTAAAAATACAAAATAACTTTTATTTAATTATTTAGATTTAGAACTACTAACCTAAAAAAAAATTAATTGATAAAATTAAAAGATAAAAAAAACATATACAAGTTTAGAATAGTTTAACTTGAGTCATTATATTGATAATTATAAAATTTAATATTATAGATAATTAACTTAATTTTAAAAAGAAAATTTTAATAGTAGAGTTTATTGTTAAAAAATTTTTTTGAATTAAGATAATTATTTATAATTATAATGTTATTAAAAAAAGACATTCACACAAATTTTTGCATATAGAATTTTTTTTTTCAAACTTATAAGGTCTTATTCTTTATTCAATATTATATATATAGAATTTTAATATTCTCAAACAAATATTTCAAACTACTCAAATAATTTACTACAATTTTACAAAAATCACTAAGATCAACTTATACCTGCCGCCCAAATCCCAAATTATTTTGGCATTATGGCTGCCAAAATATGCCAAAATTATTTGGGACCCGA